>BJFM01002808.1:161162-240926 GCA_016586285.1 Arothron firmamentum
GTGTGTGTGTGTGTGTGTGTGTGTGTGTGTGTGTGTGTGTGTGAGTGAGTGTGTGTGTGTGTGTGTTTCATGTGCCAGGTTGACCTCTGACCCCACAAAACATCAGTGAGCTTTGAGGAGGACATCAGCGCTAACGTAACCTACCAGCATCTTTGAATCTGAATTGATGATGGATGGTTTTTTTCTTTTTTTGGACACTTGCTGGCTGGTGCATCAGGAGATCACTTCAGAAAACTGCCTTTTTGGTGACTGCTGTGAAATTTTACAGCCATCATTGTGGCAACAAAAGCAGATCTAACTGATGCGGGTCACCAGCTGCTGTACTGGTGGCAGCTGGAACGCTGTAGTGGGCAACCTTTCACAAGGGTGGAGTTTTCATCGTCTTCCCTTCATATGTGCCCAAAATAATGAATATTCCCGACTGCGGGTCAGTCCTGCAAGCCACAGCGAACTCCTGCCCCTCGAGTAGAAAAAAGGGAAAGCGTGACTGAGCGATGCCTTCAGGCTTAGCGGTGGGTCATGTGACTGTGTTTGTTGCGTCTGGAACGGTACAAAACTTCCTAAATTCTCGTTCCTCCTGCTCATCCTGCCTTCCTTCATCCAGCAGAATTCTGTCTGATTGTTTAGTTCTTCTTCCTCTCTTCCATTCTTTCTTTTTTGGGAAATCTCTCTATCAGGGCGTGTCTTTACCGCCTGCTCACGACGGCTATTACTTAGATAAACAGCTTAATTCGGCTGTTTACTCTGAACACAAACAAGGGGTGCTCTGCCAGGCGCTTTTTCCTCAAAAGTCCAATCTAACAATTGAAAAGCAGAAGGAAAAACGTGGAGTAACTTGGGGATGGGGGGGCGAGTGCAGTTTGAAAGGAATACAATGGTTTCTTATCAAATCTGTCTCCTCGACTGTTTCCATGAGGGCGGTCATCAGCTGTTCAGTCAAACGTGTGTTTCCTCCCTGGCACTGGGAGCGGTGGTTAGCAGATGAGCGCCTACTAACCGCGGTTTCACTGTTCATTATAAAATAATGAGGGAGTCTGTGGGTTGGTTGTGGTCAGAAAACATCCAAGCAATGACTCCCATCTGCTTATTTAGCTGGATTCAGGAGCAGACCTCTGTCTCCTTGAAGCTACCAGCGCACCAGTGCGTGCTCGCAAACGCAGCGGGCCGATGTGACCTGAACAAGAATCCGTTAGCGCCTTCCTCCCACTCAGCCCTGCATCTGGCTGCAGCATTACTACCGCGTCAGTCCTGACAGAGGGAGACGGAATTTTCCCGTCGCAGCGGGACGCTGGTGTCAACAAGATGACATCCTCAGAGAAGCCAGAGGCAGCAGAATACATGGAAATGTTTTCAGACTCTTTGCTCTTTGTTGTGGAACATCTGGAACATGTACAAGCAGGCATGTGTTTGGTCATTTGGTTGTCACGTTTGCACATTTCCAGCTCGCAACAACCGTGGAAGGTGTCAGAAGCCAGAAACACCAGCACCATGGCCTGATTCTCATCTCTGCAGACGCCACTGTATCATTCTGTGAGCAAAAACACAGGTCAGACCTCAGCGTTCACGTTAAAATGGAACAGAATCATTAAAAAAGATCAAAATATTCAATAGTTGATTAGCTTTCATCCTCTTGGAGGATAAACACATTTAATTTTCTATAGACATTCCTGAGACCTACATAATACCTTATTTATGGGTGCTGTGTTCAGGAGGGAAAATCATTTAGTTACATGAGTTGAGGAAAGAAAACACAGAATTTCTGCATGTCCTCCTATACCTTGGTTACATTTTACTTTCAGTTAAGGCATAAGAGCTGCATTACGAAAAAGAAACACATCAGCAGACATCCAGTGAACTTACATAATATGTTGGGGTTTTGTGCTGTTCAGTGGTTTTGGGACCCGTCACCGATAGAGAATATAAATTACTGGCTGAAGCTGGCCATGTGCGGAAACAATTACCTCCATTTTCTCTTGTGTGGTTTGGAACATACATTTCCAGGTGATTTGTTCGAGGATCTGAGCAAAAACTGGAAGCACCTCGACTGGATATAAAATCAAGCTGTGGCCTTAGCACAGACGAGTCAGCAAACCTGCCACCTCGGCAGAAACCTCCAGCAGCCAGCTCAAGGAGAAGAAGGCCCACTCCGACTTCAGCCCTTCAGCATGTCATCCAGAGTACATTAAATATTTGAATCTTCACAGATTCTGCATCCTGTTTCAATTTCCCTTTAAATTGATCGTGCATTTCTCGATTTCAGCCCTGATGCCACTGTAAAGAAACTGGATGAATACCATAATATTGTTCAAGGGATTTGCTGTTCTTCTCTGCCAGAAAGATTTCCTCTGGATCTCCCAAAGTAAACAGCACGATTTAATGGTGCTCTCAGGTTAATCTGACAGAAACTCATCTGAAAAGCTTTGATGGCCTCAACCGCCTCTGCTGAATAGTCTTTTGTGCTTTGAAGATTATGTACATTTACCTGCATGTATGTTTACAGGCAGAGTCACACACACTAAAAACTCCAAAAACTGAAATACAGAAACATAATGCACCACCTAGACAGGAAAAAAAAAAAAAAAACATCATTCATGTAGTTGATTCAAAAGACAAAAAAGACATAAAGACATAAAACTTCACTTAAGCCATGTTGTAAATATTAACCACATTAAAAGGAAACCGCAGTAAATATGTAGCATAACAGGTGCTGTCATCATAAAAGGACAGTTTGTGGGTGGTGGTGACATCATTAGCATCATTAATCCTTCAAACTTATATTTTCCAGACCTCAATAATTTGACATCCTGCTTTTGTCTGTCAGAATTGTGAGGATGCTGTGGTTTCACTTAAAGCTCAGATTTTCCAGCACATGAAGAAAATCTTTGATCTGGCAATTACGCTTTGTGTCATGGTGATGTTGAAGTGTTCATCAGGACCTGCTGAGGTCACATGATGCTCACCATCTGCGGTATCTGCGCGATGGGGAACCCAAGGGATTGCCACAGAAACGTAAAAACAAAAAAATAAGATCAAATAAAAACAATGTGCGAGCCCCTGTAAGGGCTTCTCCACATGTGTGAGAAACACAATCTGCTGCTGGCTTCAGGCATCGTGTCACTAACCGCCTATCACAACACGCCAAAAGCACCGCTGGGCCAACAAAACCCGATCCTGCCAAAAACCGAGCACGCTAATCTCATCCCAGCTCATTCAAGTTCGTAGATGCTGATGGAGGCGAGACGGGGGGGGGGGGAGGGCACGGGGTCTGCAGACAGACTGGTGACATGCTGGTCACATGACCAACAGATAGAGGCACTGTGGTTACCGTGGTGCATTCATGAATCTGCCCCCCTCTCTTCCCTGATCAGGGTCCCACACTTGTAACCAAAGACAATGAAGGCCTGAGGAAAGCAGGCAGATTGTTGGACCATGGCAGGAAACTGGAAAAGCTACACAAAACCACCACAAACTCTGAGACTTTCTCTCATGCTAAGCACCCCATTTCATGCCAGTGACAGCTTAGTGTGCACTTCCAGTTCATAACTTCTGATTTATTTCATATTTTTAGATAAAAAGGATTTATCCCAAATAAATCCCTGTCAAATGAAACCATTTTTTTTTTCCAGTATGTGCAGATGAAACTGGTGTTAGATTATGACAAGTGTCACCAACAGTGAACATCACAAATGTCCCAATTCCAGTGTGGCTCAGCTGTGGCAGCACTGGTGCAGGTCTTTTCAGGTCAGATTCCAGCATTCACGCGGGGCAATAATGGAGGTGATGTCATGCGAACTGCGGCGGCGTAGCTTTGCTTCAAACTAAAGCCTGTGTGTAATTATTAGCTCCCTGGCTTTTTATTTTCTGATGCTTATCAGGCAGCCAACTTTCTGATTTCCCTTTTTTAAGACACACATTTATCTCTGGCAGAGGTTAAAAGGATGCCCCCCTGAGATTTGTCTGATTTTTTTCTGGCCTGGTCATCTTAATTTTTTAATAACACACACACACACACACACACACACACACACACACACACACACACACACACACACACACACACACACTTAGCTACCTCTGCAGCTAAGACATGAGTAAACAGGTTGGGAATTAACCCTCCAAACGGTGGCTGTGTTCTCAGGCCACATGTTTGTTTACGCTGGCTTCTTAATCTTTATGTTTGCATTTAGTGTGATCTAAGTTCTAAGACACAGAACGTACTGTACATACATTCGAGGAGGGAATTTGTGCCACACCCGCTGTAAACTATCACATGATAGGAAGGTAGATTCTCCAGAACATCACTGTTAAAATTTACAGCCACAAAAATATTTGACCTTCCGAGGTCAAGAAGGGCCAAAATAGGACAAATCTGTAACAATCAGTAGCTTTTCTGAATGAAATTTATGAAAAGTCCAGCTGACTTACACCAGCAGTGCTGCTATGTGCCTCTTGAGATCTTCACTCCTGCCTTTGATAGTTCCCTGAAGCAGGCCTGCAGTGTTCCCTCAGCGCAGTGTTTTTTTATGCTTGAATGGAACAGCCTCCAACACCCGGAAGATAATAGCCTGTCAATATTCATGATGTTCAATGAGGCCACATGAAACTTGAAATTTTCCTTCCATAAACAACCGGAGAAAGGCCATAACCGAGCCCAACAGAAGGCCTCGGCGCTTTATTAAAGATGGAAAGTTCCCCAGACGTGTGTTGGGGGACTGAGACAAATTAGAATAGCAGCTGTTAACATGGCCGCTGGCCAACATATATATATGTGGGGTGAGACTGTGCTGGTCCTGGATATGGACCGGTTCACCGGGTCGACCTCCCAGACTGGTCTAACCCAGGAAGTGCTACTTTACAGCCACGCAGGTGATCTGACCTCGTCCAGCAGGGTCTGCTACCGTCCAACACAAACCACAGTAAATAACCTCAGATGACGGGGTTATGTCATCCAAAACATTTTTTAAAAAATTTTTTAAAAAACTTTAGCTGCTTTACCCTTTTTCCTGTCTGTTCCACAGTAAATTAACTTGTTATGCAACAGCCCTTATGGAAACCAGCTCCAATTTTCTCGCAATCCTGAGCTCGCTGCAGAACACGTGGAAGTGTTTTTCAATCCTTTACACACACACACACACACACACACACACACACACACACACACACACACACACACACCAGGTGCTGATCTGAGGGAATATGTGCAGATTCGTGTTGTCATCAAGAATCAACACAGGAAGTGGAGGACAGAGGAGCGGGCAGATGAACGAGTGTAACAGCAGGAAGCACTGGCAGGTGGTAGTGGGTGGGGGGGGGGGTGGGGGGGGGCAGGAGCCTGCAGGTATTCCTGGCTTCCTGCTCTTCAGCTGATGTGATTAAAAGCGCCATTGAAGCTCAGCCAGGCTTGAATCTAAACAACATCGGTCTTGAGCCTGCTGGATAAACACAGGGACCAGTCACTCCTGGATTCATCCAGCCTTCATCCCTGATTGCACAACTCCCCGGTGTGTCTGTCCCTGGGACAGGACGAACATGCAAGGGAGCACGTTGGTTTGTACCTGATGATCATGAAGGAGAGGCAGATTTGCTGTCAATGCTGACGCCGCGACTCTGCTGAGCTTGTCTGCCGGCTCCTTTGTGTTTGGACGCGCCTCGGCAACCCTGGTTCTCCCTCTTCTGTGTCTTTGCATTCTGTGTCTTCTGCTGACCTCTGGGACATCGCGGCTGTTCTTCCAACAAAGGGCAGAAGGACGGCGAACGCGGTGGAGCGAACGGGCCCTGGCCGGCCTCGGCCCAGATGGTGGTTAAACAGTCACATCTGGATAAAAGCACGGCCTATGCCTCTTCCTCACAGCTGCGGAGAAGAAGAAATGCATCATTTATTCAGTAGACACATGGATCAGACTAAACACGTGCAAATTTTACTGTCAGTCAGTTAATGGCTCTTGTTCAATCGGCTCACCCTATTTCCCACAAACCCACCTGACTTTTATTTTGAAGGTTGGAGGACTGTCTTGTCAGTGGATATAGAATTCAGTGTTCCTCGTGTTGAACTATTTGTACATGTAGTCTTTATGTCAAAGGTCTTCCTGCTCTGAAATGAGATTTTATAGCTGAAGATGAGCTCAGGAGTCAAGTTCTCCGACTGAAGAGCTGCTCTGCAACAGTCAGTCTGGTTTAATCTGGTCGTAGAGCGACGCAAGACTCTGGCGTGTTGACGGCCGCCCTGCCTGATGCTACCGGGAAATCAGGCTCTGAATTAGTGGACCATCATGGCGCCATGCAGCTGCGTTGCTTTTGTTTTGAAGGCATGTTTATGCATGCTCCTTTCCACCTGGTAACGAGAAGCTAAACGAACCAGCAAGGAAAGAAACGGGCCGCCCAAACATGCCAACAGACAGATAGACAGACAGACAGACAGACAGACAGACAGATAGATAGATAGATAGATAGATAGATAGATAGATAGATAGATAGATAGATAGATAGATAGATAGATAGATAGATAGATAGATAGATAGATAGATAGATAGATATGCTGATGCTGGTGGTTCGATTTCCACGTTGGCGCCTTTTTGTGTGGAGTGGCGTGTTTTTCTTGCGTCGGCTCTTCTCTTGAAGACGATAAGGCGGTCCCACGTGTCAGCGCTCTGAGGGACAGCAGGGTCTGTTCGTGCTGGGGAGGCGTGGAGAACAACAAAAGAAGCAGCCTGAGAGAGACGATGATGAGGACGAGGACATTTGAGAAGTCCTTAACTCTGCTGAGTGTTGACATCTGCCTGTCTCTGGTGCTTATAGAGAGACAGGACCTGATCAACCTGGGTTAAGGTTGAGACTTGGAGGGATCTCAGAGCCCTCCAGGGCGGAGGGGGATGAAGTGGAACCATGTTTTCCTGATTATATTCTCGTGTCAGGCTGTGGTGCTGGGCTATCGCCTTACATGCCAAAGTGGAATTACAGAAGAGCTGATAGGAATCGCATTAAGAGTTTGAGGTTTGGTCTGTGGAGCCGCTCATGTGGGGCTCCTCCACACACGTCTGCTGGAATTTCTGTGACCCTGGCGTATCTGCCCACCACAGCGGGGGGATTTTCCATCATACTCCCACCAGAAGGTGTGTGTCTGACTGATGCTGAGCTTTTCTGAGGTGGATGTTGTTTAAAAGCCCATTTTGGCAACAGAATACCCCGTTATTTTGGTTTTAACGAAGGCCTTTTATTACGATGAGGCACAATTATTAAATGATGGGCTTTCACCAGCGATCATCAGAGAGCTGATGTGATGAAGCCCATCAGGAAAGGATATCAGAGCATCTAGAGGGAGAGACACCGACGGAGACCGCAGAGACTTTGAGTCTAATAATAGGCGCTTTAAGCCATTCCAAGCAAAACTTAGGATCCGATTTCAAAAATATAATCAGCTGTGTTTCCACTGCTGCTGTTATTTTTGAAGTATTCCAAAAAGGTTGACGGACACGCCCAAATAATCAGACAACTCTTCTGAAGAATGAAACAGGCTGCTGAGACTGATCAGAACAAGGATAAGAGGTCCAGCTGATCAAATACAGGGTGGAGAACGACTGCAGACAATCCTGCTTATTTGTAACTGTGAAGCCACAGGTCGGTCAGTTCCTGTAGCATCCCTCGCTTTCCGATTCTGAAGTACAGCTTTCCCATCAGTGATGCCGCCTCTACCCGCCCAGTGGACAGTAAATCCTGGTCAAACTGGTTATTATTCTTAAAAGGAAGAAATTCCAACTTTATCTGACTGATTGTAACTGAGCAGATGTGAACTCTCCTGCTGTTTTATCAAATATTTTGGCTATAACCTGAATCAAAGCGATCAGCGGTCCAGTACCAATTGGTGCTGGCTGTTCCACTGTGCTCAATTCTCTGTGCAGCGCTGCTTCGTCGGGGTTTAGCAATAATCCCTCCTGTAACCTGGCCACTGGTTCACACTGAGGGCTGGTTTAGGACAAACAAATGAATTTAGACTCCTGAATAAAAACAGATTCTTTTTTTTTTTTTTTTGATGTATAAAAAACACATTTTGGGACAGTTTACATGATACAGCGTGACCATTTCCTTTCACATCCAGGACACACACACACACACACACACACACACACAACACACACTTACCACACCACCGCCACCATGTTTATGACAGTCACAACACACTAACAACCTGCATTCTTGGCTTTCTTGTCATCGTCTATTTAGTCTGTCAGCTAAATTCTCCTCCCCTCCTTCCTTGACCATCTCCCTGCTCTGATCCTGCAGCTTTTTTTTTGCTTCTTCTTTTTTTTTTTTTTTTTTAATTATTTATGTACTGACTCATGTTTGTTATTCAGACAGAGATGCACTTCTGGGAAAGCGGGCCCTGGCAGGAGCAGCGGTCCTGTGTTTGACAAGTCTTTCCTGTGGGGCTCACCGTGGATTGATAGTGAGCAGTAGCCTCGCTTATTGGGAATGCTGATGGAGCTGATTGTTCCCAGGGTTTCTGCGCATACGTCAACAAAAAAGGACATTATTTAAAAGAAAGTCAAATGGAAATTGACTGTTGGCAAGACAATGATATTTAGCATGCACATTCCAGACTCTTTATTCACGTAATTGTCACTTGATTAACCTGACTTGGGAGGTGATCCAATGTTCCTTGGCTTGATTCTGATCATCTAATTTATATAGAAGCTCTGGTTTACACCCACCAATACACCCATGTGCAGTTGCTCATGCACTGGCGCAACTTTATGTTATAATAATAACTTTATATTATTATATTAAGAGTTCTGCAGAATACATAGATAGACAATTTACAAACAGCTACTTCCTGGAAAGAAAATGATGAGAATAAAAAAAATCATCTAGAGAGAAAGCACAACAGAACAAGTTCAAAACTGCTAAACCAAGTGCATTATCTCTTTTCTCATTCTATTATCAGCTACTGATGCTGTCCTAATGGATGTGTTCATGATAAGAATGAAGAAGAACTGTTTATTTTTTTATTTCAAAAGGGGGAAAAAACAGCGGAAAACCAACAGATTTAAACGTCGAGGTTTATCTTGCGATGCTAAAGTCATAATATTTAGCGCGTCGGGTAAACTCCGGCGGTCGCTCGATTGTGTGAGAATGAGCTGACTTTTCATGTGGGTCGGTGCTGGTGCTGCCCATGTGGATGAGTCAGGACAGCAGCTGGAACTGCTGGAGCAGAAGCTCAACGTGGTTTCAAAGAAGAGAAGTTCACCAGAACTCCCAAATGATTGATTGGATCGATCAGATTGCAGTTCTGGACTAGTCCCACTTATTATCCCCACTTATTTGTGGGCCCTAATTAGCCCTAATTAGCCCTCATGTGTCTTACCTGTGTCTGACCAGGCGTCTCACCGTCCTGGTGTATTTAAACCCTCTTCCTCCCCCCTCCTGTTCCAGACTGACCTTGGTGCTAGTGTCCAGTGTGGCGCTCCTGTCTTATTTGGTTTCTCTCTCGTTTTTGGGTTGTATTTGTATGAATTCCGACCTCATGGTCTGGACTCGTTTGCCTGCCTGGACTTGTAAAATAAACGTTTGAGCCTCCCAATCAATCTGTATATTCCTCATTGGAGTCCTGCCTGACTGGTTCCTAACGAGACCAGTGACGAAAGGTTAATTCAGCCAAAACCTGGAGCCTTGAAGCACGCTGAGATGCTACTTCAAGCTTCCTAGATCTCCTTCCTGTTGTGCGTGCAAATCTCAAAATACTTGAAGCCTTTAACTGGGCAGGCAGGTTTTTATGATCTGTTTGCTGCCCTCATGCTCCGCTGCACAGCATCTATCGCGTTAGCGGACAGGTAACATTGTTGCCGAAGCAGAAACCTGATAATGGCGTGCCAGAACCCGAAGCCTGAGGCCCAAACAAGCAAAGGTGGCAGCAGGAAAACGAACTAGAATCTACAAAGGGTCCTTTTACGGGGTTAAAAAGCCCCGTTTATGCTGACAGTTGTTACTGTGTCACACGGTGGTTGGAAACAGAGTAGCCTCACATATAAATGGCCAAACTCGCCCAATTAAAAGTATGATTTCTGTTTTTATCTTAATGTGATATGAATGCTGAGGAACTGGAGGAATAAATGAATGTGACAATTACGCTCTCCCCACTCTGTCTGATGAAACATAGAGGGGAAAGGAATAATGTGTTATATCCATCAGTGTCTTTGGTGCTGGGCTGGATTTAATCAAGGAACATTCTGTTCCAGTTCATCTCTCCTTCGTTGTTTCCTCTAGCGTGTTTGAACCAGTTTGGTTTTTAATGCCGTGAGTTGTCGGCGGCTGAGGTTCGCTCAAAGTACTAAATTTGGGCAAAGTCACAGTGTTGCCTAAAAAGTTGGTAGTGATGTCAGTGAAGTCCTGGGAGAAAGTCCGGTTTTGACCTCTGGCCTCACACATTCCAAACAGTGAAAGAGCGGCTGGGTTCGGGTGCATTTGTGACCATAAACAGAGAAGACGGCGTGCACGGGGAACCTAAGCAGAAGAGTCGCTTCCTCACGCTGCATGAACGGAAGCAGAGGTCATCTTCGGCTCTGATGTGAAGATGCTGCAGGACAGGGTCAGGGTCAGCTACCTGTAAGAAGAACCCATAAACCCAGAAAAAGAACTCTAATAGCAGAAGGCTTTGTGTTTCCAGCTAGCCCCCCATTTACTGCAGACGCTCACCAGGAGACTGTGGAAATGTTTTGGCTTTATGGATGGGAAGCGCTCATTTTGGCTATCTTTATTTACAGCCTCAGAGGAAAAGACACACATAAAAAAGCATCCTCACTGTGGGCTCTTCTGGAAAATGTTACGACATCAAACACCTGATACGTTCTCAGAGCCTTGTTGCATCTTTTCACAGGCTCGCGATGTGCGTATCGGGGATTTATTAGACCTTTTTCTTAATGCCGTGGCTGAGACACACATGCCCTTTATTACACTACTACTGCATTAGAGGCTTAATGACTTGCTTATTGTAGTTTGATAACACACTGCGCCCCTCGTACAAACGGACAGCCATTGCAGCTCTTGTTAACAAGCTAGGTTTTGTTCCGAAAGCTTTTTGAATTTAGCCACTATGTCTGCCACTGGAGATGAGAGCTGACCCTGTGTTCAGCTTTAAGTGGAGCTGTAAAAGGGATAAAGCCTTTTTCAATATTGCTGATAGCTCAGTTTGTATATCCAGACATGTTTAAGTGGACAGGCTCGGGGGGAGGTTAGCTTTGTGTTTTCATACACGCATTATAGATCCTGAGAGGAAACTCAGCTGCACCGAGTTCACCATGGCGGTGGTGTCGTGTCCCCGTCTGCAGAGGTCCACACCTGACGTCTTCTGGGAGGACATCTTCATGTCGGGCTTACAAGGGTGGAGATTAGATACAAAATCCATCGTTGCACAATGTCCGGCAGCCTCAACGCTAAAGAATTGGGGGGGATATCTGATAAAAAAGAAAAAGTCCAGAATCACCCAGAACAAATTGTGAACGGCCGTAAATAAGATTGATTTGAGATGTTTTGATAGGAAAAGTCGGGTCTCGGCCAACGGTAAAGGGTTTGGAGCTTCTAGCAAAGACGCAAAGTCCAGCAAAAGTACACCCCCCCCCCCAGGAGTCGAAGTAACGGCAAAAATGATTCATGCAAGTCAACATCTGGGAGCAACTTTGGATCGACAGACTTTCCAAATTAGCCAGCATCAATCATTCATCATCATTTTGGATGTAATGTGCCACGATACCAGAGGAATCCATGAGTGTGTGTGTGTGTGTGTGTGCGTGTGTGTGTGTGTGTGTGTGTGTGTGCGTGTGTGCGTGCGTGCGTGCGTGCGTGTGTGTGTGTGTGTGTGTAAATGGTTAAAGAGGGCTCCCCTCGTGTCTTAGCGACCTGTCCTCTGCATAACCAGCCTCATTCAAGGAAAACACAGCTTTTTCTCTTTTCTCAGCTGTTGCTTATTTTCACGTGAGCCACAATGAAATTAACACATTGTTCATCTCAAATGTGGCGTCAATCTGCATCACATCCCAAGAATTTATTTGCATTTTTTTGCCTCTATTTTTTTATGAGGAACATTTAAAGTGGTCCTGTGATATAAGCCGTGGCAGTTGGTACAGAAATATTGAGTGCGCTTAACTGGACTATAAAATGCATTCAAGGTAAATAAAAATAAAAACCCAGTGATTCAATTGTCTGAAAGTTGCTGGGAATACTGAGCGAGTTTCATACCAATGTGCTTGCTGGGCAGTATTTCCAGTCATTTTCTGTTATTAAAATTTAAATACTACGCGTGTAAAATAGGAATAAAAGCCTGGAGGGAAATTTAAATTGCTGCCTCCACTTATTTCCATCAGCAGGGTGTGATAAATCCAAACCCTTTTTGACATTAATTTCAAATAAAGACGCACATGTCTGTGCGTCTATTTCTATATTTGTGAGGACTTCCAATCTCCTATCCTAAACCTAATCCTTACCTTGAACTACACCTAGTTTTAACACACACACACACACACACAGACACACACACACAGACACACACAGACACACACAGACACACACACACACACACACACACACACACACACACACACACACACACACACACACACACACACACACACACACACACACACACACACACACACACACAGCAGCTGGGAGGTCTCTTAGAGTCATGTTTCAGCAGCGTTTGCATGCTTAAATGATCAGATCTTCACGTTTGACTTATGATTTTCAGATTTTATGTGGCATCTTAATGCGGCCTGAGCATCAGGTTGCAGAGAGGGACAGAGCCACCGCCCCCCAACACCCACCCCACCGAAGGCTTACGAGATGATCCAAATTCCATGTTGACAAAACAGTGAAACTCCCAACTTAAATTTCAGGAGATAATCTGATGATGATCCACAGATCCAGATGAAGGACGATTCCGTTCGTCTCGTAAAATGAGGCGTAGAAACGGCCATCCTTGTGTTGCTAAGCCTGTCAGCGCTCCCCTGTTTCTATTTCTCCCCTGTTGATCCACACACACACACACACACACACACACACCCTCGCCCTCCTGCCTTTCCTCATGACATCATCCCTCACCTGTCACAATCCGCTTAGTGGCGCTCTCCTCCTTTCACGGCAGTCTGAATACCTTTTTTGTCTCTCAGAGCTCAGATAACACTGGCAGCGCAGTGTTTGCTTTACCGACCAGCTCCGGGATGAAACCTCAACCTCTGACCCCTTTAAAAGCTTGAGGAGCAAAGGAATAACAAATAGAAGGTCAGTGAAGCAGCGGATCGGTATTCTGCATAAAGCCTGCAGTCAGGGGGACTCTCCACTTTTATGGACTGTGTCCACTCTGCAGAGCAGAGACTTGACGTCTTTTCAACCGCGTCACTGAGAAGCAAGCGGCTCGCCTCCGCAGTGACCTCACGAGTGGTGTGAACCCCACAAAGCTCCCGCTCTGCCTTAAGAGATCCATAAAATTGCTCTCAGAAGTCGCTGGGACCAAAAGCTCCACGGGTTTACTGGCATCCTGCCGTACAGGAATAAAGGGCCTGTGGGGGCTGTGCAGGGAGGACGACCGGCTGCAGCCGGCCTCTGGGTACAGGTAATCCCCCGCAGCCCAAACGATGGCGAACACA
The DNA here is from genome assembly GCA_016586285.1 of Arothron firmamentum. Classification (NCBI taxonomy): domain Eukaryota; kingdom Metazoa; phylum Chordata; class Actinopteri; order Tetraodontiformes; family Tetraodontidae; genus Arothron; species Arothron firmamentum. Next base: position 174,794 of record BJFM01002808.1, read on the forward strand.
CATGTTGACTAGGTGATGCTGAGGGCCTTAAGCCTGCATGACAGAACACGTAAAGAGATTAACCAGATTTTTTTTTGATCTGTTTTGGAGACAATTACTCACACATACAAATAAAACGGTAAAAGAACGAGGGGAAACTAGGGAGTAGACAGGCCTGAGATGAGGGCTTTTATGCTCTGTGATAAGCAGAAGAAGCAGGACCACCACCTTAAACACCTGCTCCGCACGTCCAGCCAAGCCGCGCCATTGCAACACGGCTCTGCAGCTGATGCGCAGCTGTTGAGCAACATCTAATTAGTCCTGTTAATGCTTGTCTGTTAGCTAATCTGGATGAATCGGCCGCATCAGCTTTTGCTGTGTCAAAACAGGCAAAAGCGATTTGCTGAGAAGGAAGTGGTTTTTCAGCATTTCCCGCCCGGCAGCGCGGTACGAGGGACCCCCCCGCTGTGCCGCTCGGGCTTAAGTTAACGGCGGAGGGCGTCCAAACAGCTGTTTTTTAGTGTGATAGCAAAGCTGGCGTCAGTGTGTGATTGTGCTCAATCGTGAAGAAATTAAAATGCGGCTGCATTCTGAAATTACATCTGTTCTTCAAGACGTGTGGGCCCGGAGCAGGGGCTGCTGGAGTCCATCCTGCCACAGGACAGCTCACCAGTCCATTACACACACACACACACACACACACACACACACACACACACACACACACACACACACACACACACACACACACCGTTCAGTCGCTGGGGGGGTAACTTACTCCAGCTAACCTGATGGTTTGGGGCTGTGGGAGGAAACTGGATTAACTGGAAAAGCCCCACACAGGCACTGGGTGAGCATAGAAACTAGAAAGGTCTGAGCCAGAGTCGAACCCAGAGCCTTCTCTCTGACCACTGTATGTAAAGTGATATATGGTAGCCGTATTGTTTTGATCATTGTCAGACGTCGGACTCAGAGGCATCTGGGTTATATAACTCTGAGAAGCAGGTCAGTGGGTAAAAAATGTGTAGGTCAGCCTGATGTGTGCTTCAGAGTCATTTCCAAGCGTATATTTTTTTTTAACGGCCTGCAGTAACCTGGCACTGGAGGGTCCAAAAACCATTTATGAGGCAGTAATGGCGGCCTGGGCTCGATTCTAATGGAACAGTTACAGTCTGGAGCAAGAGAGAGAGAGAGAGAGAGAGAAAGAGAGAGAGATAGAGAGCCCAATGAGGTCATGCTTTTAAGGAACATTCAGAAAACTTACAGAATGTTGTCATGAAAAAGAATAACTTCCTGGATAGTAATCATTAGAGCACGTGCAGACCTCACCTTCACATCCGGAGGTGAGAGCAACTTCTTTGCTTCAGTAACACAAAAAACAAACCACAAGAGTGGAAAACAAGGCCGTGAATCCCCTTCGCAGAAGAACAGGAAGTGCTGAGTCGTCAAAGCGTCTTGTTTTATCTTGAGGTGCTCCCTCTTTTTAATGAGTGGAAATTCATGACCTGGAGCTCTAGTCTCGCAGACGTCTCGGGGAAAAAAAAGTCCTCACGGAGCCTGGAACGGGATCCTCTGCACAGGGTTAAAATCTCAAGGTGAGGTCCTTTCAACAGAAGGCTCTTTTGGGGATGCTGGAGTTGACTCATGGCTTCGCTTCAGAAAACACGTCGTCCCATTGTATCCCCCAAATTGCTGCTATCAACACCTTCCGTCTCGGTGTGTTCGCCATGTGTTAAATTGGGCATGGATGAGGTCACTCTTTGGGCCGACAGACTGTGTTGGAAGAAAAAAAAACTGTTAATGCAGACTGTTGAGTTCAGATGATGTCATGACTCTAGAAAAAAAAATGAGTGGGTGTTAATAGGTATGTTTAGGCCAGACAGATAAGTTACAGCTATCGTCAAGGTAACAGCAAAACTTTAAATAGCCAATTTGTACCTTGACGCCAGAGGTAACATGCTAATTCACACGGTTCTTGCACTACCTAAAGATGTATGTATTTTTACACGGCCAGCATGCAGGCTAGGTTCTGTGAGGGAAGAATGCAGCTCTCTTCTCAGTCGGAAAATGTAACATGGAAAAAAATAAGTGTTGTTTCCAAACGTTGGGGAAATGTTGGACGCTACAGCAAACCTGGAAAAAGTATCAAACACAATGTTACACTTTGCTGACATTTAGAAGATCCAGCAGCTTATGTTGTGTTATGTCTGCTACCCTTTAATAAGTGGCGATCCTCCCCGCTCTGCGGAATAATGGCGCTAGCGGACTCTAACGCTAAACAGGACTGCATTTGGATCAAACATTTGGCAATATCATTTTCCCAGAATATCTATTCACCGTGTTCCTGCAGGGCTGTGTCTCTTCCACCATGTTTTAATTACCACCTCATAAGGGGATCAAAACATTTCCCACACTCTCCTGCACCAGTAATCTGTTGTGTCTCTGTCCTGTGTGAATATACGTCCAGTTGGTGTCGCGTTGCAGTTTCCTGCCATGCCGTGCGTCTTAGGAGAGGCACTGTTTTGCACGGAAAGGCAACTCTCCCATACCACAAGCAAGATGAGTCAGTGTGTGCGAGCAGCGCTGGTATCAAGCGGTGGAAAACAGGCATAAATAACCGGTGTCTGTGAGTGGCTGCTGCATCCAGGATGCCAAGGTGACATCATGCTACCCTGAACTGCTAACACAGGAGCTTTGTCCTGCCGGGAGCAGGACGTCTTCTAGGTCCCTCTGGGAAACACTGACAAAGGCCAGCTGCACAGAGAGGAGAGGTTGAAGAAGACAAGGCCCATTTGACAGGGATGGTGGTGCTGAGGTGAGCTACTGCAGCTCTGACAAAAGGCCTGTCAGGTGAGGACACGAGGGGAGTGGAATGGGGGAGCAGGGAGAGGCGAAGACAGGGTTCAAACGTTTAACCGTCACAGGTCTGCTTCAAAGCTGCAGAAGCTTTTCCTTTCTTTTAATGTTGTGGTGTTTGATTTTGATACAAAACATCTCAATTTGCGGCACGACAGCATTAGAGAGGTTATTTCCCAGCTTCTGTTATGGTGAACGCGCAGGGACCTTGACTGGTACAAAAACACAGCAACGCAAATATAACTGCATTTTCCAGTCTAGATGCTGAAGTACAGTAAAGCAAATGCAGCAACAGCAGAGTCAGGCCACAGTCGGGACCACAGAGAGATTTAATTTAAACATTTCTGAATGACATTCAATCGTAGGTGATATGGAAAGTGTGCAGGTCTCCAGTCTGACCAGCTCGGTGATGGAAGTGACAGAAAATGTAGGACAGGAAGAAAAGAGACAAGAGATTCATGTAAAAGGCAATATCCCTTGTTGCCGGGCGGGGGGGGACAGCAGTAAGTTTGCAACAAACTGTTTCAGCACTTAGAAAATAAACCCGCAGATGTAGGCTCGTAAAAGCGTCCATCTCGGCGGGCCGTACCCATGCCCTGACATCACCTGATCGCACCCCATCTCGCAGGACTTCCATATCTCTTCTTTACGATCTGCCTCGGTGCTGAGGGTGGCCCGGGCTGCGGCTCTCTGGGGCTTCACGGTCTGCCGACTTTCATAGCGCTTCACTGCTGCAGTAACATAACAACCTGGCCTGGACGGACCTGGGTGTTCCTCCAGAACAGCGAGCAGCCCGGGAAGGCTACTGCGGGTTTCCAGTAATTTTAAAAGTAATGACGCTGCTCTGGTGTGAACGGCAGGCCACTATTCCTGCCTGTCAGTGGGCAGAGGAGCCGACAGACTGACTCGATGGAAAGAAGACCCAAATGGTCCGTCCTCAACACCGCCTCCCTCCTGTTCTCTCCATGATCAGCAAATCACCATGTCGGCATTGTGGTCAAAAGTGGAAAAAAAAAAAAAATGGCTCTAAATCAGATAACCACAAATCACCGTCTTTTCTGGAGGAAGCACGTGCAGGCACACGTACGCCTGCACGCAGCTCAGATGGAGAGATCTGGTTTGTGTTCCCACCAATGAGCGGATGAGAGAAAAACCGGAGCCTCTCAAAAACGAGGCGGTCCAGCTCAGCCGTTACAAGCGGTGAGGCCCCAGATTTTCCATGAGTGGATCTCAGCGACTCCTGGAGTTTGCCACGGAGGCTACGCAAAGTCTTCTGGAAGGAGGCCGTGGATGGAGCAATGGTGGTTTCTGATGCAGATGCTCCATCGTTTGGTGTTCCTGGATCCCATCAGAGGGCACATAAGTCACCAACCAAGATGGGATGCTCTGTCACTCCTTGCTACCTTCTCGTACTTCTCACATCATCTCATCTGGCCTTAACTGATATTTATCTGCTGCCTCAGGTCACCGCAGCAATCATTCCCCCTCAACGGTAGCTCTTAATGGACGGCGTCTGCAAAACCTACCAGGATCGGCCAACTGCCGGTCTTTAGGTTTGGGAAGCTGGAAAACAGCCGACCTGGGCATAGTTATGTAAGTCTTGGCATGACTCTCACAGCTTTTAGGATGGGGCCCACGATGCATCCAACCTGGATTTCATGGTAGACTGTGCAGAGCGGAAGACGGCGTCTGCCGTCGCTCACCTCTGCCTGATGCCTTCTACATATGGCGGGGTCTCCTGGCGTGGAAGCAATGGCTGTAAAATCTATTTAGGTCAAAGCGAAAATGTTTCAACCCCTTGTTCACTGTCTCAGCAGTTTAGTGGGCTCAGCGTACCCTAACTCAATTTATTTCTACCCCTAAGTTTCTGCCGTACGCGTCGAACACACCCAAGTTTCCAGGAAAAAGGGGAATGCAGAGGCAGTGATAGAAGAAAGAAAAAACATGCGTGCTATCTAAAAACAGAATCAAATAATGAAAGTGTGTTCCTTTTCAGTCGCACTTTGCTGGCGTTCTCTGAAGCACACACAAGCTCTGCGTGTCAGCACTGAGCAGCATGACTCAAGAAATCTGGGCCCAAGCTCTTTTACGAGAGACCCTTTAACAAGGCTGGATGACAAAGGAAATCCGTATGAATTGATCTGCATTTTTGGGAAAGCGGTTATCCTCGTTCCTGCCGGGAGTGCGCTGAGTAAGCCGGTGATTCACGTAGTAACAGTGAGGATGGAGTTACAACAGTCAGCCCGATCAGCTCGGGCCTGAGGGAAACGGCCACTTTGGTTCGGACCAGAGAAAAACCTTCTTTCCGGAGGAAAAAAAGGACAGAATTGTTCTGCCTGGATCTGGATCTGGGGCCTTTTTTTTAGTGTTTGATATATGAAAACTGATTTCAGCTCCGTCCTGTGTTAGTCGTTGACTAAAGAGCATCAAGTGACTTTCTGACGTGTCGGAAAGGACCTCCCCCCATCACGCGGCTATCGCACAGCTGAATCAAAGTCGCAAACCCGTTTTCCAGACTCTTATCCCTTCCAAAGAAGAGAGATGAAAACATGCTGACAGAGCCGGGGGCTAGACTCATTAGGTAGTTTTTCCCTTCCCCTATTTTTGCACATGCACGTTTTGAAGTATCGCACGAAAACGGCCGGGACGGAATTCACCCCTCGCCTGTGGTTGTTTGCGAGTTCAAGTGAAAAGACTATATTGTGTACAGTAGAAGAGGGAATATGTTCAGAGCGTGAACACCAAACTCTGGTGACTTCTGCTTACATGTTTTGGTTAACCATGAATCCCACTTCCTCCTTCAGCCTGGACTGGTATTTCTGCTCAAATCACTTTGCACAACCACCTTAAAGAGGTCGGGCTTTCACAAGGGAAGGGCTTGAGCAGACTGAGTCATGGGGCAGAAAAAATACTCTTTTAGTCATTTCATGTGAAAAATAGAGGGCTGTAGAGCAGATTCTGAGGTGGAAGGCTGGAAGTAAACAAATCACACTGACTCTATAATTTATATCTGCAATATATCTTTTTTGCCCATAATTTGTTAAAATGCAACAACTGCGTCCATGCGCAATGATTTGCATCTCATTTATTCCAAAGGAAATATCACTGCTGTGTGTCCAGGAGTGTGTGTATTTACACAAAGTCTGAAGTGAATCAGATGTGTTCATTTGGAGGTGAGGCGTTAAGAAAATAGCCCAACAGCAATTCAGCACCAGCGGGTACCGCTTCTGAGCGGCACCGAGGAGGCGGGAAGGAGCCGACAGGGAACGCTAGCGTCACGGTTCACGGAGTGCAAGTGAAGGCTTCAGCAGACAGTCCGCTTCAGAGGTAGAGGACGAGGTCACAGAGGTCAGCCCACGTCCTGGAAACAATGGGACGGATTTTCTTCATTTGAGAGAAGGAATCTGAGGCTGCACAGGGGAGCAGGCGGTCGGGAGGGCTGTGTTTGCTGCACAGGCCGTTATTGTTGCAAAAAGAAGGAGAGCTGTGTAACTGGATACCAGGAGTGTATAAATAAACGAGAAGGTGTGTATAGTTGATGTTTATGGAGTGTTGTAGTGGCTATACGGCCTTGGGTTTCAGTCAGGTCGTAGCTCCCAGTGTGGAGACCATAACAACATAAGGCTAATTTCCATGCTAATGGATGACCTTAGCTGACCTCTGGCCCTCACCATCATGGAGGAAGGGAACAACAGACGTCACTGCAAAGCCTCCACCATGTCCCTCATCATTCGATGATAAAAGCGTGTGTATTTTCAGTAGAAATCCAGATTTCTTTCTGTCGGATAAATGGGCTCCTCTGTCCACAGGAATAATTTAGGGGTTTGGAGCGATGGGCTTTCAGACCACTGACATGACAAGTCTGCATTCAAACGGAATGATGTATCCTTTGTTCATCACAAGTGGGAAACAGAAACATTTCTGTTCCTTCAACAAATCTTTTAAAGCCTGACAGTTTGGAAGCACATACAAGCTTGAGGAGGGAGGCATCAATCTTGTACATCTCTGTGTCAGGCGGGCTTTAAAGGTCCGAGCCAGCGGCCCGTTGGCTTAAATTTACTGGACTGGCAAGAAGCAGGGGAGGGGACCTGGGATAACCTGGAGCCCTCCAGAATGTGAGGAAATGAAGTGAGATGTGGGATCTCTGCTGGTTGCCTGGTAGATCTGCAGACCAGAGCTGCAGGAAAACAAACACCTGCTGGAGACTTTTTTTCCTCAAACCATTAAACCAAACAGAATTTTTTTAAAAAAGAGAGCAAGATGAGCAGATGGATGCAGATGTGAAACAGGATGTTATTTCTGTGTTCTGTCACTCTGTAACAGTGATCCCGGGGCAGGGGTGCACACTGATCCTGGTCTGAACTCTGCAGCTCCCATCAGGAGGGTCGCATCTGTCCTCCTGACACACGTTCCCGTCTGGTCTGTCTTCACAGAAGGAGCTTAGCTCATCTCCAAAGACCGCCAGATCAACAGCGCAGGGATTAACAGTTCAGTGTAAAAATCAGCAGCAGATTTGGGTTTGTGGGATGTGTGTGATTTTTGGCAAGTGAGGACATTTAGTTCTCACAACTTCAAAGGCCTGCTTGTGAGTTACGACTGGGTTTTAAATTTGGGGTTAGAATTAGGGTCAGGTCAGGGTTAGGGTCAGGATGGGGGGTTATTTGGGATGGTTTGGGCTGGGCAACACATTGTGTCTCTGTGTGTATGTGTGTGTGTGTGTGTGTGTGTGTGTGTGTGTGTGTGTGTGTGTGTGTGTGTGTGTGTGTGTGTGTGTGTGTGTGTGTGTGTGTGTGTGTGTGTGTAGAGTGTTCAGTTGCAGCACACCTGACAGAAGAAAAAGAGGGCTGAGTCAAGTTGGTCTGACTGTACAAGCGTGCACTGTACGGGCGTGCACTCTACAGGCGTGCACTGTAAGGCCGTGCACCTGTGCAGGCCTGAAGCTGCTGCACGTGAAAATCAGGGAAAGCACTTCTGTTGTGCATCTCGCTTATCAGAGGAAAAACCATCGCTTCGGTCATGGAAACTTCCACTTTCTCCATTTTTCCGCGGAGGCTGGATGTCATAAATCCTCTCCAGCGTCTGACCTTGACTGTCTGGCCCAGATTTCAGCTGATTTTCCATTTTATTTCAGATTTACCCCGCCGCTCGTGGTAGTGCTTGATTACATACCATCAGTCAGGAGTGGTCCTTGGAGGCCGGCAATGGTGGTGTAATGGAGTAGACGAGCTCATCTGACCTGGCCTGACCTCCTGGGCCCACAGACGTTACCTGGACACATGTAAACATGTGGGGAAACGTGTCATGTCTCCTGTGAACATCTGGATTTATCTCTTATTGGTATGTCAGAGAGCCGCCGCCGGGATAAATCATCCCTGTGGAAGCTCATGGTTCGATGGTTTTGCCTCTCCAGGGTGCCTTTTAACCTCAGCCACCCCTGGTGGCTCGAGCGACAAAAGGGACATGTGGTTCTGAGAATTCGAACATTTGCTGTCCTGCAATTTGACAAGAAATCTGTAAACAAACCACATGACAGAGGTGGACAGAAGAGATAGATTGCTATCATTTATCATCCTGTTTTCCCAGAAATGTTACACAAACATCTGTGAAAAATATCCTTCTTGGATTTATAAAGCTGTCAGAATGTTGTCTTTTAAATGCTTTCAACTTTCAGTCTCTATTAGTCATGCACACATGGACAAAATTGTTTTTACCCCTCCGTTAATGACAGAAAAACAGTTTCCAATTATTTCAGTGACCTTTGTGGGTTTTTTCCCTGATAACTTTATAAGTCAATTCCTTCTGGGGGATCGCTGCTGTCAGTGGGTGAACGTGGTTAAAATCAGCTTGACGTTTTCAGCCTCAGACCCCAACCTTAAATCTAAACAGAGGAGACCCTAATTTAAGAATCGTGGCACCTATCCAGTAAACCGGTACAGCTTGTGTGGTCGAACTGTATGCTGGATACAAACTCAAACCATCATATCAATTCAATATAGAAATTTCAAAGAAAGAAGACCTGCCACCTTTATTATGAGCAATCTCCCATTGAGACGCAAGCGAGCTTTACTAGCAGGTTAGCTTGCATGATAATTAGTAACCCTTGAATTAGGTTCAATTATTTCAGAGCTGTTTCAAAACAACATGCTTTTGGGAACCAATTATCTATAAGATATCATCTTTGATGATTTCAAAAAGGCAGATTGTCGGAAAACAAAAAAAGAAAGTATAAAGTATAAAAAGAAGTATAGTCTAAAGTCTTTACATTTGCCAGTCAGATCTGTGCTGCTGATGTTTTACACAGGCTGCTGCCATGTTCAAGGCCCTTTGCAGAATCATTAAAAACACATTTGCGCCCCATTAAAGCCCTCTAAATTACTCCTGAAAGGCAGCAGCTTTTGATAAAGTGTAACTAATGATCGTCTTCCAGACGGCGCACGACAAAGGTCGTCACCCCACACACACACACACACACACACACACACACACACAGTGCTGCAAGTGGAGGACATTTAAAAGTTGGGTGTCGTTCGACCACGCGTCAGCGGAACAGCAGCCGGGGCGTTTGTTTGCCCAGCATCCCTCCATCCATCCATCAGTCCCGTGATCCCGGCTACCACGTGAACTGGAGCGTCACGTGTCTTGCGTGTTTCTCCTGCACGGATTAATCAAAACGCTTGATCACACAGTTGAGACAGTGTTTGGGTCCTAATCAGCCTGCAGGAACTGCGTCTCCTTCTGTGGTTTAGACATATAATAATCCCATGTCACTCAGAGATGTCTGTGCAAATACATGCTCCACTTTCATATGTCTCCCACCGCTTCCCTCACACATAAATAATCCCCCCCCCCCTCCTTTTTGTCTGTCTTATATCTTTCCTACACACAAGGCAAACACACAAAATTGCACATGGACGCTTGGCAGCAGCCGTTTCGGAGTGTGTTCACCTGTTTCTGATTACTGTAATGAGAGAGCGGCGAGCTGGAGGAAACGGGTGACAGCGGAATCTGGGGTAACAAAACTGACCCCGGTGAAAAATGAGCGGAAAACCCGAGCCGGAGTTCATGTGTGAAGACCCGTTTAATGACGAGGCCGCGCAAATGAAGCAGGGAGGCGACGAGTGAAGGGAGCATCCTGAGCCAGACGGCCCGACGATCACAGCCAGGTGCTGGGTGCCAATGATGCACTTCAGCAGCTTCCACGGCGTGAGAGGGGAGTTCAAGTGGTCGCTCCATCACGCATGTGGAAACATGGAGGCAGCATATCTATCCATCCTTTCTCTCTCTCTCTCTCTCTCTCTCGTTCTCTCTCTCAAAGATCTTTGAGGTGTCTCATGGGACGTGTAACAGCCCGCGCGTGCAGACGTTGACTCATGTAAACATCGCGTTGCGCAGCCCTTTTCTGGCCGTGATGAAGAATGAGCAAGACTCCCGCAGGCCTCACCTCAGCAGCCTGACACCCAGTGACCCGGTGCCCTCAGGTTTGTCTGTCTGGGCTGGCTCAGTCCGCACAGGTTCGCCCGGGGTTATCTAAATACACACTGAGTCTGGGTGGGATGAGCTCGGAGGGATTTTCCACCACTAACTGTAGCGTGCCTCGTCAAACAAACACGTCTTCCTCCCCAGCCGTGCAGGTAGCCGCTTCGGCAGAACCAATTTTCTCCCGCCCCGAGTTCAGCTTTTGTTGCGGCTGCCGCTCCGCATTTCACTGCAACAGAATCAGGTTTCAGCGTAACGTTGTTAGTTGTCGTGGAGATTCTTTCCAGCGGATGTCATGTGGACCGAGGCCACGCTAGACTGAAATATTTCTATTGAGAAGAAAAGCTATACTGAAACATCCGACCTGCCAGAACCCATCTGCAGCCATGTGTCAGTGCGATTCGCTGCTGATGGAGATGTGCAAATGCAGAAAACTGCTAACATTGCAAATTGTTTTTAGCTTGTTGCATTCAAAGCAACAAGCGCTCATAAAAACATGAGGTGTTTTATCCACTTTGATGAGATCTTCTCCTTTGTTTTCTCTAAATGACTCGTGGGTTCCAACTCACTTCCCGCTAACACCGAGTGCAACAGATATGACGTGTTTTCCCAATAACTCATAAATAACCAGTTTGTTTTCCACTTTTTGTTTGGTCTGGGAGGCTGACAAAAATAATGCCATCAGACTCAGTGACCTGTGGTTTAGTGAGTTTCACGCAGCCATGAATCTTCAGGAACATCTGCAGAAATGAAAAAGTTGGGGGGGAGCTGACAGGAAGGCCTTTTTTTTGCTCTCTGGTGCACATTTCAGCAAAGAACGCTTCTTTCACCTCGATGAAGGTAATCTAAACTGTCAGGTAGAGCTACTACATTAAACACATCCAGCACATAGTGAATGGATGACTTCATCGCCAGGGTATCCCCCTGACTGATGTATGTTTTTGTAGACTGACCCACAACAAGACCTCGGGTTCGTTAGGGTCGTTTGTCACGACCTTCACGCAGGTGGTGTCATCCCAAATGAATTACATATTGGAGTTGAGCTACAGCAGTAAAATTATTTATTGCTTTATTTACAGGCTGTAAAGGATTTAGTTTTGCTTTTAGAAAAGCCTTTCCTGATAACCATCATGGCTATACTGAACTGGGCAGACTGCCTCTGGCATCATTTCCTGCTCACATTAAAAGCTTCTGTATTTACAGTAAAGTCATCTCACGTCTCAGACATGCACAGCAAAGGTATTTCCTGGTGTACGCGCTTAAGAGGAATGCTGAACAGCTCCACAGAGTTTAAACATTGGTGCAATGCTTCCATCTACTGACAATATTTGGTACTACAGCAGTAGTTTTTCTGAAGTTATATATGGTAAAATATGTTTGGGAATAAAGTGCAAATACTAAATGTTGGCCATAAAAATCCCTCCTAATGTGTAACATTGGGAAACTTTAATAATGTAAAATGCCATCATTGAAATAACTTCACTGCCTCCCTTCAGGAAACCAGCTTTCTCAAAAGACCTTTATAAAGACATAATATGTCTAAAAAAATAAAAAAAAATAAAAAAAACAACCAAAAAAAAAACCAGTCCTGAATTGCGGAAGCGTCTGGAACTTTGTAAACATAATCAAACATGGGACAGACACGCATCATAAGTCAGCAAAGTCACAACTGATTATCCTCCCATAAAGATTTATAGGCATGAGGCAGTGGGCATTCCTTCCACTCAGAGTTCCATGATGAGGAAGTCTGTCTTCAGATTACATTTTTCTCCTTTTAGGCTAAAGAGTCGTGGGGACTTTAGTTGAGCTTTGTACTAACTGGTCATCCTGGCACCAAACAAGGCTCTAAACATACCATGTGACTGGTGAGAGTTTTTGTATTTTTTACTGTTTTTTAAAATTTAAAAGTCAATTAAATTTAACAGGATCATAAAATAATAAAGATGTATTAATAAGCAAGAGAAGCAAGTAAGAAGGCTGTAATTAAAAAAAAAGATTCTCTATATTACAATCAACTGTCAAAAATGTATGAAACACTACATTATACAAGTTTACATCCAGTGCATAGTAATGTGGGTACATGCAAATTTATGGACATGGAAAGTAACACTCATATCAAAGAACAGTAATGATCTCTACTTCTATTTTTGCTTTGGGGCAGATTATTTAGCCTGTAATGAAAAAAGCTGCGGCTCCAAGCATCATGCTGAGGACACAGCAGGTAGCGCTGCTGGCAGAGTGAGAGGACAGAGGGGAGGAAACGATGAGAGACATTCCAGGACGGCAGAGGTCACAGTCCACACCGCAGAAGAAGCAGGAGTTGCTGTTGCGGAGGATGTCTGAGTTGTACACTCGTGTTGCTCTCCTGGCTGAGAGAGAGAGAGACAGAGAGAGAGAGAGAGAGAGAGAGAGAGAGAGAGAGAGAGAGAGAGAGAGAGAGAGAGAGAGAGAGAGAGAGAGAGACAGAGACAGAGACAGAGACAGAGACAGAGACAGAGACAGAGACAGAGACAGAGAGACAGAGAGAGAGGCAGGTGACATGTGGTCCCAGCACATTACAGGGAAAGGCTGACTGGGAACTGGACTCACTGGGCTCGTAGTAGTCGTACACCTGCACCACGGCGTCTTGCACTCGGGCTACTTTGTGATATCTGAGGAGAGGGAGCTTAATGCACACCTCCGTCCTGTTGACCTGGAAAACCAACCAGGAAAGTCCACAGTCAACGTAGTAGCATTTTAATGTTTTGGGGACCCCAAACACCTGATCAGAGACGTACTGAGTCCAGGTAAAGGGTGACTTTCTCCTCCTGAGCCTCCACGTTTCTGAGCAGACCCTCCGGTGCCAGAGCTCCAGGAGACAGTCTGAAGCCGCTGAGCAGGCCGGCCTCCACCATCACCATGCCTGTCTGACGGAGCACTTGGCTCTCCTTTAATCTACAGATGGAGCAGAAACGTGTGTGTGTGTGTGTGTGTGTGTGTGTGTGTGTGTGTGTGTGTGTGTGTGTGTGTGTGTGTCACTGGATCTATGAAATATTTAAATGCATGAGCTTGGTCCTCGGCAGCTTTTACCTCGTGCAAATAGACAGCAGCATGTGGTTTGGGTCTGCTTGCGCAGTTACTGCAACATCCAGCGAGAATGCTTCCTTTTCTGTGGTGCGGTGGAGGTTCTGCGAAAACACTCCGCTGTCCAGGTTGTAAAAGACATTTAGCTGAAAATATTCACGTAAAACAGATTCAGAAACCAGCTCAGGAATGGAAATATGGGTATGTGTTGGGCGTCAGACCTCAGACAGTACCTGAAAGATTACAAATCCTCGTCCCTCCATGTAAATGTCTAGATTCACATCTTTGTCAGCATTAATCTGAAGGTGAAGAAGATGATTAATCTACTGTATGATACCAATAACATTGGATGCCCAAACATTTCAGACGGGGGTGGTTGGACTCACCTCTTGGCTTTGATAAGCCAGAAAGTTGGTGGAGTTGATGTGAAGCTGCGACACCAGCGGGGACGTCGGTGTGGACACGCTCAGCCCCAGGTTGATGGCTTTGGCCCCGCTGAACGCGGCGTAGTAAGCCAGAGCCTGGAGGGCGATGATGGTGTCCTGAGGAAGGAAAACTTTAGCTGGTTTGCATGCACGCGCACGTACGTCGATGGCGCCGCGTCTCATCACCTGCGTTGTCCCATAGCTTCCCAGATGGTTCCTCTGTTCGCTTAACCACTTCATGAGCTCGATGCCCTCCATCAAGTTGCCCAGCCGGTAAAAAGCCAGCAGCACGTAGGAGGTCATCTCCACCTGCGCTGAGCGGGGCGGCCAGTGGGGCGAGGGCGGGCCGGCCGAGGAGCTCCACATCATGACCCCATCTGTTAAACCAAGGACGCATCGATTTAATGCAACCTTTGAACGGATCCGCACCGTCAGCGGAGAACCGGTGTCTGACCGATGAGGTCCGCTCTCTTCCTGAGCTCATTCAGGGCCCTGCCAGCCAGAGGACTATTAGCCAGCGCTAAGGCATAGGCTAGCAGACACATGCTGTAGTTACTGAGTCCTCCACCGGACACTTGGTCCTCCAGGTACCTCTGAGCCAGCGACACGTTCCCCGTGTACCTGACCTACACACAGAACAGAAAAAAATATCAATTCAGGGGTTTCTGTTTGTTTCATTGGCGGTGCAGCACCAGCGGGCTCGCCTCCACAGTCTGGACCCACCGCGTAGCTCTGGTCCTCCAGCAGCGCTATCAGCACGAAGGCTGTGAGAGCCGCCGGAGCGCCGTCCAGCCCAGCTTGCGTCTCCGTGTGGATCAACCTGCCCACCTCGCTGAACTCCCCCTGGGGGCCCTGGTGTTTCAGGAGCCAGGTCACGGCCCTGCTCAGCACGCTCTGGCTGACCATCATGTAGGCCTGAGCCTGAAGGAAGCACCTCAACACAAAGGCCGTCAACCTGAGGCACGAGAGTGGGCGTGGTTCAAACACAAGTTTGAGGATAAAGTCTACCCAGTGACTTACCAAGTACTGCCGGAGGAGTCACTGGCTCCGAAGGCACTGAATGATCCGTCCTCTCGTTGGTATGACAACTGTCTCTGATATCCTTCGAGAACACCCTGTTAGCTCCTGAAATCACCTCACCTGGATGCTACCGTGCACAGCAAGAGTGAGCTCACCTTCCTTCAGGTAGCCCACAGCCTTGCTCCGCAGCTCCTGGTTGTCTTGGGTCGACTTGTCCAGGTACAGGAGGACGTATATGCTCGGAGCAAAGTGGATCATGTTCTGCTCCCCGCAGCCAAGAGGCATCTGAACCAGGGAGTCCAGGTGGCTGATGGACAAGGCCAGTATATCACCTGTGTAAGAACCACAGAAAAAGAAACAAACATATTACACAGCACTAAAAAGAAGCGAGCGCAGGACGATAATCGTACCAGCGTAAGCCACATAAGTCCTCTGGCTGCCCGGTACCACGTGAGATGGAGCGGAGAAGCTGACGGATCTGGAAGTGTTGCGATTGGATGGCGGCAGCTCCAAAAACAGCGTCTTTGAGAAGGACTGTTCGACTCCCCCAGGCTGCAACAACAAGCAGAAACCCACGTTATTACACTAGGTGCACTGTTGTACATCAGGTTAGCTGAAAGACTGTCACATCATCACACACACCTTCACAAACACTCTCCAAACCAGGCTGTCTGACGCCTCTGCGGATACGGCGTCCACAGTTATATCCATCATGCCCAGGGCCAGGGGCCTCACAGGGAACAGGGCCACGGCAGACACGTGGCTCCCCAGCCGGAGCTTCTGGGCGTTTACCACAGAGACGTCGGCTCTGTTTGCCAGAACAAACTCGAAGTTTTCACTCTGAGCCAGCAGAAGGATGACCTGCGGAGACGAGCAGGCAGGTCAGGCTGCAGAGCAGCTCAGGCCGTCCACCGTTTACCAACATCCGCCCCCTCTCACCTCCATGTCGCGCTCTAAATGGTTGATCACGTGCACCTCCAGTACGATCTCCTCTCCTCTGATGAGGTGAAATGGGACATTCAGAACCAGGGAAAAGTCTTTGGTCACGCTTAACTGTAAATGCATGAATGGGGCATTGGTCATGTGATTTTACTGGGGGCTTTTTTCCATCAGTTTTTCCATCAGTGCAGAAAAATTTTTAGAACGTGGAGGTAACATCGTCACAATGTAACAAAAACGACAACAAACATGTTTTACAGCAGTGGGAAGTGGAGAAAAAGGAGACAACTTTCATGTTACGCAAAACGAAACAGCATCAAAGCAGGATGTTTGTAAAATACAGGAAGTTTGAGTCTAGAAGAAATTCAATAACCGTAAATGCAGGTTTTCCGTTTTCAGTAAGAGCACCACAGGAGAGCAGCCAGATGCGCAGTCAGTGTGTACTCTGTGTGTGTGTGTGTGTGTGTGTGTGTGTGTGTGTGTGTGTGTGTGTGTGTGTGTGTGTGTGTGTGTGTGTGTGTGTGTGTGTGTGTGTGTGTGTGTGTTTGTGTTACCTGCTGTGGTACTGGGGTGAAACCCAAGCCCAGGTTGTCTGACATCACCAGGGCAACCGCTCTTAAAGCTGTAAAACCATCTGGCACTGACATTTTATCACTTGTCCAGGTGTTTCCACTGAAAAAAATAAGAAAATCCACACCACATATGCCCCTTCATCCAGCTGTACAAACTTTCAGTTTGGGAAGGTGGGACTTGTTATTTACTGCAGCCCGCGTAGGTTTTATGGACAAAACTGACTGCGTTCACATTTCTTACTCACCTGACGTCAGCGTCTATCCACAAGAGTGTCTCCGTGTCATCCATCCAGTGTCTCCAGGAGGTTTCTATCGTAAGGACATCTCCCTCTTCAAACCCAGAAGAAGAGGATTTAAAGCTCAGAAGCACCCAAACGTTTTCAAAAATGAAAAGAATGAGGGCTAATCAAAGACGTTTTTAATCCACAGCCTACCGTCAGCTCCATCGGCCTGCGCGTGCTTATGTGGCGCGGCGTTGGTGAGTATCTTAACGTTACATTTCTGTGGGAGGAAAGATACAAAAACACTTAACAAGCTGTTGGATCATGTGATGAACCTATGGATCCGAACCATAAAGCTGATGATGTAAAACAACATCAACAGTGCAGATTAGAAAAAGAAATGTAGGTCAGGAGACAGCGTGAACGGGCTGATAATGGCGTCATCTGATGTTGCTGGAGGAAATACTGCTTTAGAAAACTAATTCTGCTACACACAATACATGCAGACAGCAGTAAAGGTCAACTTCAGACATCACACTGTAACCAAAGTGTGTTGCATCCGTCAGTGACCCTCAGGTCCCGCACCTTTAGACGCTACAGTTACAGCTCTTAGAAATGGAAGCGTCATCTTGCAACAAAGCAGAGGGATATGTTCCACCCAGAACAACAGGTTGAGCAGCCACAGGATGAATGTCCACGCAGGAGAAAACATGACAAATGAAAATTTTATACCCGATTAAGGAGCCTGGAAACAGGTGAAAGGGAAACTGATGCAAATCTGACACGAACGGCGACAATCGGAGAGAGACTATGGGGAAGGCGAGTCCAGATTTTGCCCTTTTGCCCAAAGATTTGCACATTTCTGGCTCTGACTAATCAGAAGGAACATCGTACCTGCTTTGCTTTCATGCTGAGGTCGGCTTTTGGAGAGTCGCCGTGCGTCCCCATCACCACGACTCCCACCTGGAACCTGGGTCCCGCAGCAGTGACGGTGAGTGACACCTGCTCACCAGGGCGGGCCCTTTCACTGCCCCACTCCAGAGACGCCTGAAAGCATCCAACCGACCCATCAAGCCGCTGGTGGGATGCGGAGTCATGGAGAAGGAAGCAGAGTACCTGGCTGGGCTGGTCAGTAGGTACGTGCACTGTGTCGCTGATGAGTTCTCCATCAGAGCGGACGCAGTAGACGGTGACACAGGCCTCGGGGGACCAGGACACGGTGGGCCTCAGAGAAAACGAGGAGGAGTTCTTGGTCCCAGCAGCCACCACCAGTCCTCCGGAGCTAACCTGAGAGGACAGCAGCTGTTAGCATGTCACAGCAACCCTGGGGACTTATGGAAATTCAAAGATCAAAGGTCTTTAACTTTTCTTTGTTACTAATTTAACACTTCTCATTTGACAGGTCTAAAACTATGCAGATGATAATGCAGCTGTTTTATATATTTTAAAAAACCAAACATACCACATAGTGCAGATCGGATGGCTGGAACGAGCTCTCCACGTGTAATTGAAGAGGAACTCCAATCTGAAGCGTTCAAAGTTTCATTAAATAAATATCAATGGATTAAGTCTTATTGGTCGTGCAGCTCTTTTGATGATGTCATTGGGTGGAAGGTGATGTTAGTATCACCTGTGCAGGTACAGTGTTGGCAGAGACTTGAATATAGGAGCCGGTTGGAGAGGAGTAGTTCTTGTAGACCCTCAGGGTCTCCTCACTGGGTCGAAATTTTGCCTGAATGAAAAAAGAAAAGAAAAAAAAAGAGAGCAAGATCTTGTAGAAATGAATCAACCTTCAACCTTTTCCTGTGCTGAAAACAGGAACGGAATCTGCTCATAATACGGTAAACCACCTCCCCTCTGCGGAAGCCACGTTACAGGTTGTGGAAGCCGCAGTCTCACCCGAATAACAAGCTTCAGGACTTCCTCTTTTAATCTGAAGCTAAAGTGGACTTTTCCGTCCTTGGGCACCGGGAGCGTCAGAATCGCAGCTTCAGCCTTCATCGTGGTCATTTCCTGGGTGACTTCAATCACAGCAGGGTGTGTTAGATCTTCTGAGCGGAGAGGCCCACTGTCGTATCTCTGGATGCTGAGCTGTGGAGAACGGGCCGAGAAGGTCCTGACAGTCACTTCAGGACCTTCAGACTGATCAAATAACACCAACAGACTCACTGTGGAAGAGAAGTGCAGAGACGGCTTCACAGACGATGGGAAATGGTGGAACTCCAGGAGGAATCTGCTCTTTTTAACCTGGACTTCCACTGTTTTGTTCACTTTTAAACCTTTGGCCACAAAAAAAAAAAGAGCAGATGGAGGGAGGAGACAGCAGAGACTCATACCGAGGTGCAAACATCTGCTACCTGTAGAGCTGTCGGTGACACCAGCAGCCACGTGCAAGCTCCCGCCGCTGCTGATTCCTGGTGAGGAGTAGAGGCTTCGAAGCAGATCTTTACTGAAGAAAAACTGGGTGGACCCATAGATCTGAGAAGAAGAGCAGAAGACGATGCAGGTCTGCGTACAGATGTTTAAAAGGGTCTCTCCTGAAGATCACCTCTTTGGTTTGCACTGGGATGGACGGAGGGGCTGGCTCATGTGGATCAGAGGCGAGCGAGACCGAGACGACGAGCGTCCCGTGGACAGGTGGTCCACTCGAGTATCTACAGGGTGAAAGCGAAGCATCAGCCCTTTTGTCAAATATGATACTGCTTCTGCAGGTGAAGGGCTGATATTGTTTTTGATGAGTCGAGCAAACACACAGAACTCGCACGGATCCTGAAAGAGCGTCTCCGACAAGGACCTGTGGGGTGGTCTTAAACAGCATCTCAAAGGGTGGACGCTCTGCAACAGAGACAAACAACAACAAAAGATGTAATGGCGTTAACACGTGACAGCTTAAAACACCCGGCAGGCAGGACAGATTTCACCTTTGAAGCTTTTATCTTTGGAACAGGTTCTCGTGCTCGCAAGAGAGTCACAGTTTCATAAAAAAACTAATATGGTACAGTTTTGAATTACCGTAATTCTCCACGGTGAATGTTCTCTCATCGGTTACACCCTGTGTGGAAGAAGACAGACGATAAAGAATTCAGCCTTAAAAGCACTTTGTGATGTGATGAAGCGAGTCTTAGTTCAACTCTACGTTGGCTGACGCTGTGATCGTCCACTGTCCCAGAAGAGCCGTCTGGGACAAAGAGAACTCCCACAGCACAATCCCCAGCTTCCCTGTGGCCTCCCGTCGATCGACGACTTCCCCGCTGGGATCCTGCGCGTGACAGAAGAACATCAGCCATCACAAAAGCTGCCTAAAGCCATCTTCCATTCCCCTGCCTTTGTTGAGGGGACAGACACCCACCAGCACACAGGTTTCCACTCTGCCTTTGTGTGGAAGGTGATCCAACCTGAGGGACACGACTCTGACTTTGACAGCGTCGCCCGGTTGGTAGCGGGTCCGGTCCGTCTGAATGAAGCTGGAGACGTTCCTGGGGCTGAAGGGGAGGGCGGTGCTGTTGGTGAACACCAGGCTGTCCCCTCTGTAGCCCCTCACCGTCAGGTTGACCAGGGCGCTTTGTGTTAAAGGTCCATAGATCTGGAGCAGGTTTGGTAGCAGACAGGTGATTTCAGGCTGCAAACAAATCTGGAAATTAAAGCGGAGGGACTGAAAACTAACCGGAGGGAGAGTAATGACCCCAGTGGAAGCTAGACAAGGTGGGAAACTGTGTATTTAGTGCCTTTAAAATGAAAAATCATGATAAACAGCATAAATATCAACGTATCTGCAGCATCACCTCCTTGGAATTCCTCTGTCTGGACCACTGTGATGTTGCCATGAGCAACCTCTGCCACGACCTTTCCAGGGAAATCCGCAAGAACTGTGACAGCCAGAGTAGTGGGCACCCCAGCATGCAGCACTTCCGGACCGGTGACTACAAACAACGTCCTGTGGAGAAAGACAAAATCAAATCCAATCAACAGAAATAAACTCGTTCAAAAAAACACCTGGATGTGTGTGGACGTCTCCTACCCGGATGAATCCTGCGCAGAAACAAGTGGAGTGGACCACACCACTCCCAAACTCACGATCAGGCTCCAGATCTCGTCCATGGCCCCCGTCCCCCCGCTGTGTCACACTGTCAACTAAACTGAACAGCGACGGCTCCGCGACCTGGACGTGAGAGCCTGAAAACCACGCCTGATCATGTCCTCGCAGACACTTCCCAGGGGACAGAGCTCACATGCCAGCGTACACCGAGAACATATTATCGCTTATTGTTGTGCCACACAAAGGCGGGAGTGGAGGGTGGGGGGTTGATGGAGCACTCTGAACACCTTTGCCCAAGGGGCCAAGTCTCATCTGTCTATTCAGTGTTTGACAAATCCCCGTCCTGTCCACCACACAGAGGCCTCCTGCTGTCACTGATCTGCACTGAGGAGAAGATAAATCAGAAATATCAGAGGGAGGCGCACAAGCTTCTTAAAGTGTGAGCCAGCCCATGTTTGAGTCTGTGTTGTCTTAAGAAAGTCCCCCCTCGGGATTAAACTCCCATGTCACATGACCTGAGTCCACACAGTCTTGTTATGGTCAGATATTGTTCAAAGTCACAAAAGCTCAGCCTTGTGTCTCCACCTGGATTTGATCTCTGCCTCCACTGAAGAACGTTCGGGCCCTGACAGCAAACCCTGTCCAGTATTTTTTATTGTTTTTTTTTATTTGTTTGTTTGTTTGTCTGTTTTTTACATGTGATGATCAACCAGCATAATAAGTTGATTCATTTACTGTCTCCATAACTACATCACCCCTCCACTGGTTCTTCATTTAACGCAGCATCACTTTCAGGATCCTCCTCACACACAATGTTTGCAGTTCAAATAAATGTATTATGGGTGATGTGATTATTATTTTGTATTAATACAATGTTGCATATAATGGTTAATAAGTTAATTAATACATGGTTATTTTTATTTACATGATACATTTTGTTTTGTTAAGTCGTAGTTGAAAGTGAAAAAAGTGAAAAGTGATAGCTATTGTTTGTTTGCACAGCACATTTAAAAAACACAGTTGAATATATTTTAAATATTATACACTACAATGCGCATGTTGTTAAGATAATAACAGTGTTTATTTTGTTTGAAAAACCATATTCTCATGTATCGACTACACGCTGCAGATCAAACAATGGCCACTAGATGGCAATAAAAGCGCAAGGTCAGACGTTCGTCACGTTGAAAGACGTCTCCTCCATTGTACAGTATATATTTATTTATTTATTCAAGAAAATGCAAAAAAAGAACAATAATTTTTGTCAGAAATAGAACTTTAATATAAATGCATTGAAACACAGAGCAGCACATAACACAAAATATTGATTTGCAATTCAAACAAACAACAACCAATCAAACAAATCAAACCTTACTTCCAAAACTATTAGAACACTAACTCAGAGTAAAAGTCTCTGTGTGCAAGAACAGGTGTGTGTGTGTGTGTGTGTGTGTGTGTGTTTAGATGCCTGTGGGGCAAAAAGTGACACTTTTTATGTGTTCTTTGCAGAGATATTTCTTGCATTGTAAACACAATACATTTGTCTTTCTGTCTTTACTGCTTGAGCAGACCTGACACCTCTTTCTTTTGGACCGAGGTGTCCCGATTGGGGCTTGTGGCTTTGGCTCCTGTGGTTGGTGTTTTGATTTTTCATTTTGATGACATTTTCAGCAGTTGCCCTGCCATGCGCATGTTGAGCTACTGAACTCCAAAGGATCCTACCATTTTTGGACTTAAATCCTTCTGGAGCAGCAGCCTCAGCACCAGTGACCTCATCTGACTCTGATGTGTCTGTATCCTCTGGCTGGTATTCCACATCATCCTCCTCCTCAGAAGCTTGCTCCTCTGCATCACTATGCTGATCTGCATCTTCATCTGTTTCTCCAAAAATGTTGTCCAGAACTTGCCTCACTGTG
Source organism: Arothron firmamentum (assembly GCA_016586285.1). Taxonomy (NCBI): domain Eukaryota; kingdom Metazoa; phylum Chordata; class Actinopteri; order Tetraodontiformes; family Tetraodontidae; genus Arothron; species Arothron firmamentum. The sequence continues at coordinate 197,297 of BJFM01002808.1, forward strand.
TAACTTCTTTTCATTTTTGCATACTGCAAATAGGAGATGTGTCCTCTGCAAGTCAAATGAGTGAAGTGACCTGACATGTCTGGACATGCCCGTCTTTGGTTTTTTTGGGGTTTTCTGTCGAGATCAAGGGAAGCAAAGCAGGCGGTTCACGTCATCTGTCGTTGTGTTTTTTCCATTATGGTTAACCGAACCAAATGTGGCCTTACTTACAAATACTAAGTCTCAAATTACACAGTTTTCAACTAATTTCAACTAATTGCACGTTGTTTTTCTCAACTGTACTAAACTTAAAACTTTGAAATTTAAAATAAAGCACAACAGCAAAATAAAACTTTTAAAAGTTTTCCTCCAGGGGTCATTTTCCTTTCTCCTTTACTGGCTTTTGGATTCTTTGTATCATTAATGCAGTTTCTTCTGCATCCTTGTTGCATCTGATCTACAAAATTTGAAAAAGATCAAATTATAAATGTTTAAAGGCTACCTGTAGTAGTATGCAACCTGGTATTTGTATGGATGTGACTGAACAAAAATAAATAAACTGTAAAGTGAACTTTAGCACAACAATCACTAAATTTCCACAATTGTTCTCTCGATGTAGATCGTGCTGTCATCTCGTGACTAAACCCCGCGTGACCAACGTCACACCTCTTGGAAGCGAGAGTGAGAAATCACGACGTCAACTTTCCCGGAAGTTTTCCTTTTATGGAAAAACACACAACACGTGATCAACCGTTCGGGGCTCGGATGTTGAGGCGGGTAGGTAGAGTCAGGGCAACAGTGGCCATGCCCCAGAAGAAGCAGGGACACTTGCGAAGAGGGTCTCACAGCTGGCAGGTTGCGACATGAACGCCAAAGGTGTGACCGCTGTTCTGATCTGGATCTTACGCTTCTGTGAGTGTTCTGAATAACTCCACTCATAATTCATAGGTTAATTCAATTTCATAGAAAAACCTCCATCGCGACAGCGCGGTCAATCATTACGAAATGTTACATCAGCTCGTATTAGCTTACTTAGTCAAACTCAAACTCAACATCGACAGATTTATAAAACATATTATTCCTTCAAGTCAGAATAAGTTATCTTTAGCGGAGTGTGTTCTGGTTTTACGGAGACAGAAGCGTACACGGGCTGCGCAGATGCGGATGCTGCTAATCTGTCTGACATTAGCATGCAAGAGCACGACTTTCTGGCAGATTGTAATGGATGCTTCTGTGCAGGCATCCATGTGGCTGCCAGCAGTGTGCTGAATATGACATGCAGGCAGATGGGGGACCGGACCACCTACACCATCTTGGACAGACCTACAAGTGTTGATTGTTCATACAGCTACAGCAACGGAACTGTGAGTAGCATCAGTTTTGTCACCCGTCACAATCTCCAATTTTACTGTTGGTATATAATTTATACCAGGCTCTGTTTTTGCTGATGTAATGGACTGAATCCTTTACTTTTTGTGCGTTAGAAACACATAATAGCGCACGACACCGGCTGTGATCCTGCGCTGGTGCTCAACAACAGCCTGGACAGTCTCATCGCTTCCAAATGCCTCCGGGAGGTCATCTATGAAGCTACATGTGAAAAGGTATTGCACTTGTAATAGCTGGAAAATGCATTTTTGCAACTGCGTGAGCACTTGGACTTTGCCATTAAATTCCAATAAGATATCCTGGTGAAGGATTAATAAAATCAATGTCTGTTTCCACAGGGGCATTTTTACAGCGCTAACTGCACAGGTGAGGGCCGATTCCTCCTTAATCTACTGGGGCAGTAAACGTCATTTAGGGGTCACTTAATTATTAAGTTCATGCAATTCTTTTGCCTATTGTAGTTAATTGAACTTGTGTTATTAGTCCAACTAAAAACACATTAATCAAATCTAATATCTGTGGCAGATGATTGAATGAGAGAGAACAGGAAACAAGAATGTGCAGTAGTCCGACCTAGAGGAAGCACACAGCAGAAAGAACCTTTGAATGCATGAAAAAAAATTCCCCTTTTTCTTTCTTTCTTTCTTTTTTTTTTTTACAGTTGCCTGCACTGAATTTCGTCACAACGAAGGTAGGGCTAATCTATATTTAATCTTTAAAAGATATGAATTTTAGTGTAAAGTGATGATAATTTCCCAGCCAGAAGTCCTATAACATCACATTCGCTGGGCCATCAGTGTGCAGCAGTGATGCTTTGTGGTAACTTAGCACAAACTTCCACATTTGATTACCGATAATTGATATTTGAAAAGCAACTTAAGCTGACTGTTTTTTTCATTAGTATTTGCCAGGAGACAGACAGGTAAATAAATGTTCTGTGGTTTTGATAGTAACAGTAGTTGTGTGATGGTGAAACCAAACGTGTGTTGTCACATTACGAACTGTTTTCTTGTCCTGACAGAGACTTCAGATGCCTGGACTGCTATTCTTGGTGTCCTGGTTGCTGTGATAATAGTGGTGGTGGTGGCGGTGGTTGTGGGAAAGAAACTCCAGCACAAATATGGTACGTATAAAGTCAAACAGTATGAAGTGACACATTCACCTGGTCTGTACTGTTTCTAACACCATGTCAAACAGCTCAGGTGAGAAAATCCGACGAAGACCTGGTATATGAGCTATAGTCAGAAGCTTCTCAGATGTCCCCTCCGCCTTTTGGTTTTATTCACCGCTGTTTGTTCAGCACTCTTTATTCAACACTGCTGAATCCTGTAACACTTCCATTTTTTTATTTCATAGAATGTATCATATTTATCAATTATTTAAATAAGCATTATTGATTTATTTAACCATCTCACTGTGTTAGTATGTGTGTGTGTTTTTATTGTGTTTTGTTATTGTGTGTGGGGGTGGAGGGGATTCTGAAGGGGTATGGCTTTGCATCTCCTGAGCTATTTAGCCAATGAAAAACTCTCAAAGACAGTCTGACTGAAATGAGTCATCAAGGTTCACTTCAGTTCAACATGAGAAAGGAGGAAAGGACTTACATCTCTGCTGCTTGAACTACCTGATGCAACATTGCAGATGGCACACAAACTTCCCACCCTAGAAAAAACCCCACTACAGTACACTTGTTTTTTAATCCAAGCGCCACCTGCTAGTCCAAACAGACCTACACATCAATACTGCATTGATAATCACGTTATATTTTCTCACCTCACAATGGCACAACGACATTTTTGAGGACTGAAGTGATGTATTTTAAACCATGTAACTTTTGCAAATGGAGCTATTTTTGATTCAGTTTTGGATCAGTGGTGTGTCAGAATAATTTTAATTGTAAATAAACATTAGCTTCTTTTCATACAGTCACTTATTTGTTTAAAAAAAAACAGCTCTTACTTCTTGCTTTTGTTATGACACTACAGGCACCAAACCTGTACAAAAGGATTAATTGTGTAATCATATGTGATTTGTAGAAACATTGAAAGCAGGCAGAGGGGAGTGTGCCACCCTATTCCAGACAATGGTCTTTGGTTTGGAGATGATGATTCTCATCAGATCCCCATTACACTCTGATGTTAGACTATCCAACAGGCCCTCCTCGTCAGGACCCCCGATCAGTCCTTACCACAAAGGCTGTGGAGTTAGAACAGACCGGGGGACCACCACCCAGGCCTGCCAATCCAGGGGCGCTGTCCCCAAGGTTCATGCAATTTTGCAGAAGCGTGTCAACCAAGACAACCACCAGGCAGCTGCTGTTGTGCCCGACCCTAGGCCTGGCTCTGGAGGGGAGCCCCACTGACCGACATCTGGACCAGGGGAAACTCTGAAAATTCTTTAGTCTCATTATTAAAAACACATTAATACTTGGTGGATTCATAGCATAGCAAAAGATTTTAAAAGTTTCCACATATAATGTAAGGGGTCAGAGGTCATTCTCGTTTAACATGTATTGGAATCTGATTGGTGCAAAACAGTGGTAAAGCCATCCTGTGTCCACCATTTAGATCTCACTTTGATTCATTCATTCTCTTAGTTTTTTTTGTCAGGTTTTAGTAGATATTTCTAAGTTCAACCTGGCACTGATGCAGCACCTTAAACTCAATTTTAGTCTTCTCTTTGACTTTGAGTACTCTTCTTTTACAGTGTGATGTTATTTTACTCTTTAACATTAGCTGTTTGTACTTAATTCAACACTCTCATTCACACCTGAGGTCCATTTAAAGTAGCCATTTCACCTGTCCCCCACACACGTCTTCGGATTGTGAAAGACGGCACAGAGAAAACCTTTAAGGGCGCAGAGAATGGCCCCTGGCCCCAGCGCAGCTAGTTGGGTGGAAATCACGTAACTTCGTGAGTTCATTATTCTTTTTTATACTTGCACTCCCCCTTGTGGAACAACGAAATATGGCAAAAATACGACACTTCATGGGCTCAACCATTCACTCGCTGTCGAGCTTAATTGCAGATTCAATGGTGGATTTGAAAAATGAGAATCTGTTTTGAAAAATGGTATAAAATAATTTGTTATTCTTTTTAAGGTATAAATTAGGCTGGCACTCCTTGATGGACATACCTGTAAGAGTTCAGTTCATTGTTCTTCCCCTCGCCTTACACCGAAGTGGTACCACCCCATAGTATTGAAGGTAAAGCTTTAAACGGATTGTTTTCCGAGAGAGGAAGTGTCGCTGACGTTCACTGCTTGCAGCGCAGGATTTTATTGCAACATTTTTTTTTTATATATATATATCTGGTTGTTTTTGTTTGCCATTTCGTTTACTCGCCATGGCTCTGTGCGGGGGTCTCGGAGCCATGGCTTTGCCCAGCGAGCTTATTGTCCACATATTCTCCTTTCTGTCCGACCGAGACAAGCTCCGGGCCTCTGCCGTCTGTTCTCGGTGGAGGGAGTGTCTCTTCTACCCCGCGTTATGGACCGAACTCAAACTACGAATAGGTGCTGGTCGTAAAGATGGCAACTCCAGCTCCGATGAGACCCCGAAGTTAGAGTTCCTTATGCGGAAGTTTGGTTCCTTTGTGCGGGAGCTGCAGCTGGAATTCGCACCAGTGGAATGCTATATTGTTCCGCTCAACAACGACCCATCGTCCAGCAGGATGGACCAACCTCACGGCCCCGATAATGAAGCGCAGCTGCCGGAGCGATGGAGAGACGCCATGGCCACTTATTTGGACCAGCTGCTCTGTGTACTCAGTAGCATCCGCAACAATAGGTAACGTTATGTTAAGATAATCCAAATATTTAATTTTACTAAATCCTCAGTACATTCATGCGGCATTTCCTTATTCGTGCCATTTCCTTGCGTTGGGTGCAGCGCAGTAAGCTAGCAGCTAGCTTGGTCAGTTAGCTATAAACAAACAACTGACATTAGGAGTTACGTAAGAGGGTCTTTGCGGTCCAGTTAATAGCTTGTGGCTCTCGTCACAACTATATTTTACCGCTTAGATATGACAGACGATCACCAAATAGTGGTATCAATTTGACAGGTTGGCTATATTTATTTTTAGTTGCGTTTCTGCAGAGTTTCGTTTTCGAATCGTTTGGTTTGACGGTTTTGTTTTCCGCTTTGGCTGCGTCGGCGTCTTCATTTTTTAGCCACGGTGCAATGGTTGTCAGGTGCAGGCTTTGTCGTCTGTAATTTGCTGATATCAGCACTGACAACCTTTCAATGGTTTTGCGTACATTAATTCCCCAATGTCTTTTAGGTAGCAGAAGATGTGGGTGCATTCTATCGGCATTGACAAAGTACCGGCTCTAATAAATCCACTTCAGATCTCTGTGAAGCGCAGAATTGTCTGCATTCTCCTACATTCTCCATTGTGGCCATGACTAGTTCTTTTGTCTGACCTTTTGTCATTTGGAAGCTTCCAACATCTTTAGTTAGTTCCAAACTGCTACCTGTTAATTGTGTTATTCATTCCATTTGTAATGTTTTACTACTAGTACTAGTACATGTAGTACTGTGAATGATAAGAGTGAAATGTCTCAGGCATTGCACACAAACCCCAAGGTTGGAACTCTCCCCTCCTGACACACAGAAGGCCCCGACAGCCTTGACTCCCCTAGTGCAAAATAAGAATTTCTGAGCATAAATGAACAGTAGGATATCTCTGGTATTTCCGTCTTATTAGACGTCCAGCTTCCATTTGGTGTTGTTAAATACCATGTGAGAAGTATAAGCAACACTCATTTATTAAGATTCCATTCCAGATGGTAGGTTGGATATTGTTGGCTGATGGCTTAGGTGTAAAACATAGTTGGATATATCTCCACATATATCTGCTTTGATCTTTGCTAAAGTGCTATTTGACATTCTGTTGGCGTGTAAAACCCTTTGTACACTAACGTGTCCTATCAACCATCTGGTCTCTGTCTCACGTGCTGTATCCTCCTGTGCTTACTTGACATTAACACTGATGTTAAACAGTGTTGAGACATTTGCATGTCTTTAGGATTAGTAGGGCAGGTCTGGAATATAGAATAAATATGACAGTCTGTGCCTTTGTGTGAAGTAACACACTAAATTAAAAAAAAAAAATCTGTACGTGAGAGGCGGTTTTTATTGCTGCAGCATTTTATGACGCTTGGCTCACTGGTATTCAAGAGGAAGTGGTTTGAAATATAATGTTTACATTACTATGTATGTAGGCCTGTGTGGTTGCCTGCTGCATGTCACTCATTTTATAATATTGTTTTCCACAACTTGCAACAATGTTTGCACAGACATCACCACTGTAAATGTACGTAAATTCACCTCTGCCAGCTTATTTAACATCTTCATAAAAAAGCCAGAACATTCGAAGGACTTTTTTATTTGTAGTTTGCCAACAGGGTTGAGGAGATTTTCAAGCAGTTCTAAAATTAGAACTAGGTACAGTTGTTGTCGAACATTCTCAAGCACCTGGTCTAGGTCTGAGAGAGCCAGATACACAACATATGAATGATGTTGGCTGAGCAAACAGACATAAAACCCTTAGGATGTTATTTTGTGAACTGTTTTTGTTTTTCTGTTATTTCAGTCTTTATACCTAGACTGCACAGATGTTTTCCTGTTTATTTTATTTTATGGCTCTAAACACACAGTCAAGGTCATTAACAGCAAAATTCCACTCATGTTTATGTTTTCACAACCAAAATATCATGATAATTAATATAATTGATAGACCTTACTCTTTCTCCTTTCTAATTGTCATTATTCTGTAGAAACCTGAAGAAACTTAGTCTGTATGGAGACACGTGTGTCCTGCACCAGGAGGGATTGTTGGATGGCTCCAACTTGCACCAGATTCACCAGGGAGACAAAAAGATTAATGAGTAAGACTGACTTATTTGTACAGTACTTCAGTATTAAATAGGGGGCATTTTGTTTCTGTCATGTTGGAAGTTGTTGAAACTGAGTGCTGTGTGATGTCCAAGCAGATGTTGCCGCAGTAGTTGCATAGCATTCACCTTAAAAACTTATTTTGTCTCAGTGCAGCATTGTCACATACCGTATATGCAGTGTTCAATCTGGAGCATTTTCTTTAGTTGAATTTATCTTTAACAAATAGGAAGCAATCGTTAGAATGGCGGAGTGGCTCTAATTCTCTCCACCCCTCCCTTAATTCCCTCCCTCTGTGCTTCCCACAGAATCCAGCAGTTGTTCATGGAGATGTTGTCTAACAGCAGGCAACTGGGGTGGTTATCTTGTAGCTTCATGCTGGGTTTGGTGACCCCCTGCTCTTTAGCCTGCTTGTCCAATCCTTCTGCTGAGACCCTGCAGCACCTCAGTTTACTGGATCACCAGCTGGGTATGTATGGATGGGAGCTGTTTGGAGCAAGCGGGTTTAAAAACAAACAAACCAATTAGTTGATGACACGTCTGTTAATTTTTTTTTCAGGTCCCCTCATCACACCGTCAGAGCTGGATCGTTTATCGAATCTTCACTCCCTGGCTTTGGATTTCTCCGATTTGACGTCTGAGCTCTGTGGTCTGTTGGCATCGCCCTGCCGAACTCCACTGCATCGCCTCTCTCTGCTGCTAAACGGAGCTGCCCTGGAGTTCAAGCCGCTGGAGGGGACCGCGACAGACGACGACTGGAAAGCACTGGTGACACATCTTTGTCTGTCAGTTCTGTTTCTGTCGACTCCCCAAAACCTCTTAATGAAACCTTGCGTTGTCCTTTTGTGCATCCGTTGTTGGTCAGGTTCGCGTGAGCGCCAATCTGCGCGTGTACATCATGGCCCTGGAGGTGGACAACTCAGAGCTCCTTCGGGTGCTAAAGCCCAGCCTACCTCTGGAGCGCCTCCACCTCGACAGTTACCACTCACAAGTGTCTGATGCCACTTTGGAATTAATATCGCAGCAGTACAACAAAACACTGACTCACTTCCTGCTTCTGAGGGATAATCCTGACTTCCCCGACCTCAGTGACAGTCGCAACGAAGACCCGCTGGTGTTGTTGGCGTGGAGGTGTACACAGCTGGCTGTGCTGGTCATACATGGTGAGTGCATTCTGTTTGTTCGGGTTATTGTTGGGATTATTTAGGATGGTAAAGACACGTTGGTGTGATTTGGTATCATCAGTCTAACAGGTCGCTCCTCTCTGTCCCTCTGAAGGTTACATCATATGGTCCCATAATTTGGTGGCCATCTCTCGACTGCGAGGCTCTAGCCTCCGCGTCCTGACCGTCTCCGAAGAGAGCGTCGAGTATGATCCGAACCAGTCGGTGTGCATGGAGGGCGACCCGCTGCTCAACCTGGTCAAAGAGGTCTCTCTGAGCCTCGGCCGTGTCTGGCACCCCTGCCTGAACTCCAACCAGGTTTTGTCAGAGCCCACCCAGCACTTCCACCATGAGCTGCACGCCTTCAGCACGGGCATGTAGGCACGGAAACACACCTCGGTTAAAACGTTGTCCAGACCAGACGAGACCAGTCCACGTCAGGCACGACCATCAGACCCAGATGTGAGCCGGAAATGAAAACTGCGAGAAAAAAAAACAAAACAACAACAGTCAGTTCTGTCATTTTACCTCACATCCACTGATTGTTTTGTTTTTTTTCTAATGCAATTTTTATGTTTTCTTTATTTTAGCACACAAAATTGCCATTTTCCCAGCATGACTACTTGAATCTCCACCAATCATTTGAGTTGGAGGAACAAACAAATTGGTTCAGTTGCTTTTAAAAAGAGATCTAATTAGGACTACCAAGTCAAAACGTAACGTTCTGGTAAAAATTTGGACATTTATTCAGTTTTAGGGCGTAATCAATTTGTGGAGTCTGACCGCAGGTTTTCCTTTGCTAAAACTCTGCTGCTTCACGTGCCCTCGGGCCTGACATCGACCATCCAGTCTCGTCTGGTCTCGATCATCAGGAGCTCTGACTGTCTCTCCATTACCAGAATAACCTCCAGAGCTTCTGTGTGATATAACTGATTTGTTTTTTCCCCTTTTTTGGTTATTTAAGGGGTTTGAGCTCTCTGCTCTGTGTATAACTTTTTTTTTTCTCTGTGTGGTGACTTCTTTGCCTCTATAGGCTTTGTGTGTATTTAAATACAACAATATTATGACCTGCTCATTGCTAGAACAGGACAGGCAAGCAGGTTGGGGCCGAGTGAGGATTTTCCCAGTGAAAGTTACTCACTTTGGTGATGACCTTTTTTCTTTCTTTATAGGTTTATTTTTCTGTCTGCTCTACTTTAGTGAAAGGTAGAACTTGTATGCTAACCACCTTCTTGCTAATACAACAATAGCTGCTCCTGCCGGAGCTCTGACACAGCACCTCCCTCGTTTGTCCACTGGTCTGAAAGCCCTACCAGCAGGGCTGGCCGTCAGCGCTGGCTGCACGTTGGTTTAATGTTGCTTTCCGTGACAGCCATGTCAGCGCACCGTTCTGAGTTAAAAGCAGGGGAAGGCTCAGTAGTTGATTTAATGGAGAGCCTCGTCTTCCATCCAACATCAGAGCCAAGATAACAGGACTCAGCCTGTCTCGACACAACGTAACTCTGTTGTGTTTAAACCTGTAGTGAGCTGGTTCTAAGTCTGCATTCGCCATTATAGTCGGAGTTAATGAAGTTGCCTTTGCTTTCTTTCAAGGGTTCAACTTTCCTGACCAGTGTCACTATCTTCACAGACCCTTTGTCAGAGGGCTGTGGTTCTTTTTTTTTCCTTCTATTTTTTATTTTTCTTTAGACAGTCTAGTTTTTTCCCCTGAAAAAAAGAAAATGTCTTATTCCATAATGCCATACATGTGTTTGACAAATCTCTGAAATCTGTGTTTGTGCTGAAGCCATGTTGAAATATCAGCGTGTGGAGACAGAGCTTCTTACGGTTTTGCGGTTAATGCAGACAACTTTACGGATCGAGTTCTCAGTGGCAAATTGAGAAGAAGATTTCACGGTAACGAACCAAAGAGGTTCGTACTGAATGTAAATAGACTCGTAATGTCATTCTAGGGCCAGTTTTGTTTTCTGTGGAAGGCTAGCTGTAAAGCGGTATCTGCAGATGCATATCTCACCACAACAAGCAACAGCTGTGTGGGGATTGTAGTTTCCACTGACGGTAAACTGCTTATTTTTCTATGAAGTGACACCTACAGCACAACAAAATTAAGGTTACACGTCGTAAAATTCTCTGTCTCAGGTAGGCTTTTCACATCACTTTGAGCAGGCACAGTGGTAGTGGTGGTGTCAATAAGTTGTTTGATACAATCAGTTAGAGTAAGATGTTGTCTTTTTTTTTTTTGTCTCTCTTGAGTCACAGTTGCCTTGGAAACAGCTCCTAATTTTCTGGATTCAATTGTTAATTAATGTTCTTGCCATCAAAAATGTTGACCTTTGCCTTTATTGTGGAGGTTAACAAACCTAATCATACATTTGTTTTCAAAGATTAAGGTTGATTGGTAAACTGAAGGATGGCAGACCGATCTGGACCTTTTAGGTAACGTCAGTAGCGGAAGACCCAAACTGGTTGTCCATCGATGGCAAACTGGGCCCAGCTAATGTTCGAAGTGAATGTAAGGTGAAGATACTTCGTCGTGGCATTGGCAGTCTTGTTTGACTCTTCAAATTAACCAAGATGAAGGTATTATCTCTTTTTTTTTTTGGAGGATGTTACTGAAGTGATGCCTTTGCCTTGATTAATGAAGGCTGTGCTTTTTCCACACGCTGAGGAAATCTGACTGAAGACTGAAGCCGAGTATCGCTGACCAAATGCGTTGTGCTCTGCAAATGTGTGGTGCTGAATGTGAGCTGGGCTACATGTTGTTGTTAAACCTGGTGCTCCAGTACTGCAGCTGCTGTCAGGGATTTCCTTGGAACATTACCAGGCAGCTCAAAGGTAAAGTTTAAGGTGTATCAGTCAGTACGGTAAAGTATCCACTTTGGCTTCGGCTGAGTTACTTTTGAGCACACCATGGCACTTTAGAAGTGGAGGCATAGACGTTACAGACTCAGATCCATATAAAGGTGTGTAGTTTACAATGCTGACAGAAACCTTTTTTTTTCCTCTCTCTCTCTCCATGTACTGATACAGATCTTGGGTTGTACAGCATACTAGCACTTTGCATGAATCTTAAAGTGGTCCCGGTGGCGGGCCTGTGCTTACCAAATGTTTGCTCAGTTGTTAAGGGACCGTGATGGTGTAGCCATGATAATCTCTCCAGTCCTATCTCAGGATAATTGCACTCTGGTACCAAGAGTTTCTTTTAAAGGCTGCTGGTGGTTGTATATAGAGGTGTGCTTAACCCTCTCAGAAGCAGGACGGTAGTACCAACAACTCAGACCAAATTATGTTGGTTTTTATCTCACCTTCTTCCTCCAGTTTATACTTTCTCATTTTTAGGATTTTACTTGCTTGTTTTATGTGTGAGATTTAAGATGTGTGTTTTGTCTTTATATGTCATCTGTTCGTAAGGGTTGGCAAATCGCAGCGGTCTGCAGGACGATGCAGTTACAGTAAAGACGACACAAGAGAGTCACTGAATTTTAGACTGAACTGCATTTACAAAATGACCTTGATCTACATGTGTTCTTTCTTTCCTTCTCTTCTTGGGCTCCATGGTCAAATATTCCTGTTTGGCTAGTAATATTTTTTTTAAAAATTCAATTTGGTTTTCCCCAAATGAAAGGTGATCTAGATCACTATACAAAATTTCAGTTCAATTTTCTCGATTTGAGCCTGAAGTGTGTCTCCAAACCCTTCGCAACAATTATGGGACAAAGCGCCCAATATTCTTCTCACAAAGAGAGAAAAAGGTATGGGGATGTTTGACCAGGAAGACATCTCTTTTTTACACTGGTTATTGTTTTTGATTACCATCAGTGGGAAAATGACTTGCTCGTGTGTACATATGCCAATCCTCAGATATAGCCATCTTGTGCCCGACAGCGTTTCGAACCTTTGCTCTCCCTGGTTTGTTGCGTTCGGCGTTGTTTCTTTGTGATGTTGCTGTGGTTGTGCGTTGACCATTTAGAGCAGGAGCAGTAGAGTACAGAATTGTTGGGGATCACAACGCAGGCCTGTGTACTTTGTGCCTGCGAGCGTGGAAGGGCGTCCGTGTAGAAAAGTCTGAACGTGCGTGTCAGCGGTGCAGTCGTGGTGTTTTATTTCATACACGTGTTGGTGTTTTCCAGCGCGGAGTTGGTCGGCCTCTCATGTTCAGCAGTCTTATCACTTGTACTGCAGCAGGAAACGGGAATGGAACTCTTTTGTTCTCAGGGTACAGTCAGAGGGAAGGTTCCACTCGCTCGGACCTCTCGCTCAGATGAGTAATGGGAGTCACTGGATCTGTTCTACTACCTTGATGTGTTTTTTTTAAGCTGCCAAAGACCACAGTGGAACAAACTCAACTCAGACACAAGTCTATCTGAAGTGCCCATGTACGCACACGCTGGCAGGAGGCTGGTCCAGTATTCTTCCATACTCTGCATTGCAATGTAATACTTTCCAGTCTGAAATGCCATTCATGGGTTTTCTAGTGGTTCATCTGTCATCTCAAACGCCACCATTCTGCTTTCCGTGACCTTGCTCTCTTCATACTGTGAACACTGTGCCAGGCCAGTTCAAATGTCAGCACTGTCATGTGAATAGTAGAAAGAGTGACCAAAGCCGACCTGTTTGTGCGCTCACGTTCTCGAATTCCTCTCTATGAAAGGCACTCAGGGTCTACACCACACCACTGCATGTAGCTGAGGCAGAGCAGAGCAAAAACAAAGGCCGCTGCAGTCCACAACAGCCTGTTCCAGAAGTAAAGGAGGTTTGAGCGGAGGGGTCTTGAGTTGGACCAGGGCAACACGTTGCTCAAGACCATATTCCTCCATCCATTCCATGTTCCCTGTTTTACTAGTGGAGTGATGAATATAAGGCAGCGAGGGACGAGGCATTTGACATTCGAACATATCAAGGCCAAACAAACCTCTGGGTGACTCCTGTGGTTATATTCTGACAGTCTGTTGCAATCTTCAGTGGATCTTCAGGGGAAGATATGATGGGGAAGTTGGCGACTTTATCACTTTTAACTATTATTTTGTCTTTATTTCTTTCTTTTAAAAAAAAAAATCATTTACTGACCTGTTTTCAAACACGTCATGGTCGCAGCATTGGACAGCACACCAGACTACCAGCTGGGCTGAGCAGAGCGTGGACGCAACATCGCTGCGCTGAAATGTGAGGACTTCTGTCCCTGAGGGTTATTGATCTGGCCCCATCCATTACTGCAGGACATCAGACCACAGTTACATGAATTCCACCTGCACAGCGTGCAGGAATTGACACAGCAGGTGTCTGTGAAGCAGCAGCTGGAGACTCTTTGTTAGCAGATGATTGTTTTTAATGAGCTCTGCCCCACTTGAAGACTGTAAATGAGAGCTGGGGAATCTTCAGGAGGCCATTTCAGTTTGTGTCCATGATTGCAGCCGAGTCGAGGACTTTCCTCACACCGTTTCACCCTAGAGCGCCAGCATCGGGTGATTTAGACCCATGTGACTGTGGTGGTGACTGGGTTGCATGATTTTACTACCAAAGCAACAAATGTGATCTCCATCAGCCCAAAAACAGACCACAGGCGGATTCATTTCAATTTCCTTTCCGCTTTGATCATCACAAGTGATAACAGTTTGATAGTAAGTGCTATTGTTTCAAAATGTTCGTTTAAAGTAATTTCAATCTACAAAATATCTTGTGAACTTCATCTTGTGAATAGCTTCAGAGGTAACTCAAGGTTACGGACAGGGTTTTCTCTTCTCCCAGTGATATTTACTGATGCTTTTTTCCTTTTGTTTTTTACATCCAAATCTTATAGACTACTAGTTGTACATGCATGACCTCTGAATGGGCTCATACAGAGCTGGACTACAGCAAGAATGTAAAGATTCGGAACATCCTTGTGTTTGTTTCCCTTAGATTGAGGAAAATCACTGGATATGCATCGCACTGGTATAAAATCAGTCCTGTGCACAGATACGGATGAATGTGTATAATCTGGATGAAGAAGAGCTTCAGACTATGAGCAGTTAGCCACAGTGAGAGCCTGTAGTCTTAACTCCCAGTAATGGCTGACGATAAAACTGTCTTACCAGCTGAATTATAGTCATCTCAGTATCATGATTATTTTAAGTCTTTTATCGTCTACTCGTCACGCTAGATTTAAAAGCCATGATATATGGCACTTGCAGCCTAATCTAAACCTCGTGGGTTTTATGGTTGTTCCTAGTTGCATCAAGGAACTGATAGATGTGCTCGGTACATGTCTCATTGCGATCTCAGCTACTGTGGCTCTGATGTTTCTGGCTGCTTAACAAAGTCGTTCTTGTCCAGTCGGGAGTGCCAAAGCTCCTAATTAGCCAGGCAGGCAGGCCTGCTGCCCAATCCAGCCTCACAACTATGCAAGAGGAATGCATATAATTCACCCCGGTTTTCTTCTTCTTAGCACGTTTTCTTTATTTTTATTTTGTTTTGCCTTTTTATTTCATGTCACTGTTCACCTGAAGATGTACAACTAAGAACTTGCAATGACAATACTAGGCCTTATGATGATTTCTGAAATCTTATCATTTTCATTTTAAGATCTTTAATTGTGGTCGGCCAGCCCGGTGACAGCAGCGGTGACAGCGGGCTCACTCTTGGTCTCTGTGAGACTTGCTAGACGGCCCCTAGTTTTATCGTGGTACGAATGTTGTGCATTTGTTTAAAATCAGGACAGTTTGCAATAACAGCAGTCTTACTAGTGGCCACAAAGGGGCACAAGCAGTGCTGACAGCACCCGGCTGCGTCTTTAGAGAATCACAGAAGAAGAAGAAAAAAATAAAAATTATATATATATATATATATATATATATATATATAACAAATAAAAAAAACTCACAGTGCATATTTGTATAGGTATTGACAATGCATTACCATGGTATACTCTTATGCAACACATGTCTTGGTTCAATTTATGAACATAAAGTATATTCTAAAATCACACTTTGTAAATCAAAAGCTATGTTGTGGCTTGTGTGTGTTTTCTTCTCCTTTTTCTTTCTTTGTGGAAATAAATGGTTTTACCATCCTAAATGTTGAACATTCTAATCATTATATCAATGTGTTTGTTTTCATCAAGTCTCCACATAGTCTTGGGTTTCACTTTTTTCCTAGACATGTGGAATCATGCACAACACAACTGGACTTAAGTTTCCTCAGCAAGCCTCCAATCACACTAGAGTTTTACAAACATCTGGGTGTATTTTCATTGTAAATTCACACGTTGATATGGACAAAATGGTGTGGCTTTGTGTCTGCTGCAGTTTTGTGCAAAAGGCTTAATTTGGTGTAGCCAACACAAGAAAATTCTGCTGCACAGTACCCACTGTTGGACATAAGTGTGTGTAAAACTCTTAGTTGAAACCTTTCCAGCTGCTTTATTTTGGGGGGGGTTGATCTGCAGGGGAGTGGTCCTCTCAGGAGAGAAGACACATTATTATCACAGAACAATGTTGATCAATGGTTCTGTTATGTGGAAAAGGGGAGAGGCTGTATTGCACCTCCATGTAAAACCTCTTCAATGACAAACTGCGTATGCCTGAGAGGTGAAGGTGGTAAATGTGGATTTGAATTAATGATGAATGAATGCTCCTTTTAGTCGGTGAATAAAACAATTAAAAATGATTTTTGCTTTCATTGTCTTCTTTATTCGACTCCTCCTTTCAGCTCTTGGCTGCTTGGTGTAACATTCCCAATCTCCTGGCTTCTGCAAGCTTTGTGCTACTGGACGAGCTGAGCTGTGGTCCCTGACAGAAAGGTGCAACCCACTCATTAATGTGGAGAGATAAAGTGTCTTCTTATTTTCTCAGGAAATTTAGCAGTGGTTTTAACTGGATCAATATTTGCCCATACCACATTTTGATGCAACAAGAAAATGCTCTGTCCTTTTGTAGAAGTAATTTAGTGCAGAAATTAGTGTGGCCTACAAACTTATCTTCTGCACATAACTTTCTCTCCCTCACAGATAAATCCATCAGTACGTTCTGTTTTTATCTTGACCTTGATGGCTGGAAGTTTCCCAGCAGGTTCTTACGGTAGCTCTCTTGTAGGCTGTCTATAATGTAAGAAAACCCTACAGCTTAAGGACCAATGACACGGCCTGAACAATTCAGGACACGTCTGGTCTCATGCAGAAGGAGGATCAAACAGCAACATGACGATCAAATGATCCTTAGGACTTTAAACCTTGATCTTCCAAGGATCAAGACCAAGGTGCTATGATCATAAAGCAACCTACTGTGTCCCATATCATGTATTTACTACCCTGTACGCTCTTGCCTGTACTTCCAGTATCACTTACCATCAACGCTGCTTGCTGCCTGACCTAAGAGTTGTGAATAAATAAATAATGCCTATTTTGTGTTGCTTCCTCAGTCCAGTTGGTAGACTGCTACATGGACTTACATCTCATTCATTCAATATTATTGCTAATAAACATTCATTTAAAGTTGATTAGCACAATTAGAGCAAGATTAACAATCAATAGAAATTCAAATTAAATAAAAATTGATCTTAAAAACGGACGTTACTGTCATTATTTTATTATTGTATCTGATTTAATTTCACAAACATTTTGTGTAAACTGCATGCAAGTGTTTGTATGTATTTCCTGTATGCTTTTTTTTTTACTTAAGTCATATAAATTTCTATATTGTGCTCTGCTGCCGTGTTGTTTTAGAAATATTCTTCAATATTTCTTAATTTATTTCGCTATTCCACAGTGCAGTTCGAAGTCAGCTTCTTGCGGTAGGGGGCGTACTTTTCATCGGCTCTTTACTGCAGCTCTAAAAGTAGACGAAGAAGAAACGGCACGTGAATCGCGCTAACTGGAAACAAGATGGCGGTGGTGGTGCGAAGCTTGCAAGACCAGCTCGAAAAAGCGAAAGAAAGCTTGAAAAATGTTGACGATAATATTCGCAAATTAACTGGGCGTGATCCCAATGAAATGAGGCAAGTAATCTCGGTTGTTATTCATCGTCTGTTCATTTGTGGAAGAATATCTCACCAATTTCCAAATGGTGTGCGCTGTGGTAGCTTAGCTAGTTAACAAATATTTTATTTTTCTATTTGATATCTTAATGAACACCATAAATCCAATATGCAGATGAGATGGCCAGTTGATAACGAAATCGATGAGCCTGGAGATAAGCATATCTATGTGATTTTTAAAATAATCAGTATATTATTCTGCCCTCACTAGGCCATTTAGGCGTTTTTCCAGTGTTGCGATAGATTTGCATTGTTAATTGACACACATCAGGATTTGGTTTCAATACAGCACAAAATGTGTATAGAAAGCAAACTGACTCTGGCTTTTTTTTTAATTAGCTTGATGTTTTCTCCTGTTCATGTTTATAGACCGGGCAATATCCGTCGTCTCGGTGGCCCCATGGCTGGCCCCGGTGGAGGTAGAGGTCGAGGAATGAACCTGCTCAGGTAAACACAGCTATGAAATATTCCATATCTGAGCATGTTTTAAGGAAATCCAGATTGATGCAACGTCTAGGTTATTATATATTATAGATTGAGCTTTGAAGTTGTCCTATCTGGCATAACTTTGAAATTTTCTATTAATAATAATTAGTAATGGTAGAGCCGAATACTTAAACATGCCTGCTAACTCATGTTTTTGCGGAACCCCCCCCCCCCCAGGCGTAGTCTCTTAGACATTGGAAGTGGCGGCCCCCCTGCCAAGCAGAGAGATATTGATGGAGCCCTGATGAGGTAATATTTAAAATGTAGTATGCAAGTACATCCGGTCACTGTCAAATATATAACAAAGTTTTTTTTTCTTGTTTCTTCTAATAATAATGTCTGTAAGAAAAGATATACGTTTTAAGTTTACTTAAGTATCTTTAAATCTTAATGAGCTGGAGGTGCATAGCACCTCATGTTCATGTGTTACCTGTTCATGTGTGTTTCTGCAGACTGGCAGGGGACCACTGGACCAAGAGAGACGTACGCCACGACAGTGACGCCGAAGATGATGACGATGTCAAAAAGGTAATGAATCAGTCATTGTGTTAGAAAATGTTTTTATATTATTATTATTTTTTTTTTTTTTTTTTTGCAAGTTATACCTTTACCTGTACTATTTATTTCAGTTTGGTTACTATTTATTTTTATACTACTACTTAGTACATGATGAATATGCTAAACAACAACTAGAAACCGTTTCTTTTCTTGCTTTTTAGCCGGCGTTGCAGTCGTCTGTAGTTGCTACCTCCAAGGAGAGAACACGCCGAGACCTCATTCAAGATCAGACAATGGATGAGAAGGGCAAACAGAGGTAGGCTGATTTTAAACTGCGGACTTTTCAATGTGTGCACAGCAGGTGTTTAATTTATTTGGGTTGTGTTGTTGCTCAGGAATCGGCGCATGTTTGGCCTGCTCATGGGGACTTTACAAAAATTTAAACAGGAGTCAAACGTGTCTACAGAAAAGGTGAGGAACTAAAAGGCTGTTTTTCTGATTGACTTGAGTTAGTGGTTCCTTTTTTTGCAGAGGTAAATTGTCTAATGCTCTATTTCCCTCCATGTTGCTCTAGTCTAGTCCTTAGAGACAAAATGTGGTAAATACACAGTAAATAATCATTATTTGATGAGAGTGAGCTCACTTCTCGTCCTGTATTTTTTTGTTTCCAGCAAAAACGCCGTACAGAAATTGAGCAAAAACTTGAGATTCAGGCTGAGGCTGAGAGGAAGAAGGTGGAAACTGAGAAGAGGGAGCTGTTTGAAGAGAGGAGAGCAAAACAGAGCGAGCTGAGACTACTAGAACAAAAAGTAGAACTGGCTCAGCTGGTAAGAAAAGGCTTAACATCTGTAAGGGTTTGCAGAAATATCAGACAAACCTGTCAGCATATTTCAACATTTCTTGTCTCTCATTAACAGCAGGAGGAGTGGACCAAGCACAATAATCATCTGGTGAAGTATATTCGTACCAAGACTAAGCCTCATATCTTCTTCATGCCTGGAAAAATGTGCACCGCCACACAGAAACTCCTCGACGAGTCCACCAAAAAACTGAATGGTCAGGATGTTTCCAACACTTTGGTTTTTGTTTCTATAAGTGCTGGCTTCTTCTAAGCGCCATAGATCTTTATTATTGATTCATATTTTTAGCAATCAGAAATGCAGCCTGTCATAATAGAATTTTGAACTAGCAGTAAGCCGATTCTCTTATAGATCACTTTGTGTAACCTCCATTTTGCTTTTCCTGTGGCAGCTGTGTTTGAAGAGAGGTGTGTGGCATTTGCTGAACACCTGAGTAAGATGGAGACCCGCCCCCGGCGACAGCTTAACCGTGACCAGGACAGCAACACGGCAGGAACGGACCACTTGGCAGAGGGTAAGCCCACAGGTCAGGTAGTCAAGGTGACAGCTAACAGGGGGGATGTAGACATGGAGGAGGAGGAAGAGGAGGATGATGAGGAGGAGGAGGAAAGAAAGGTGCCAGAGAAAGAGGATAGGGAGGACGGAGATAAAGAAGCATTGAATAAGGATGAGGAGGAGAATATGGAGGTGGGAGAGGAGAGGGCAGTGGAGGAGAGGGATAAAGACAATGAGGAAGAGGCAGAGAAAGGAGAGGAGGAGGAAAGTCAGGAGTCCGAGCAGGTAGAGGGTGGGCCAGAGGAGGAAGATGAAGAGAAGAGTAGAAGTGAGGGCTTAGAGTTAGATAGCAAAGAGGAGTCCACGGTTCTTGAAAATGAAAATAGTCTGGACCCTCAGTCCTCCGAACCAAGTGCAGCCGTCCCACAAGCCCCAGACGTGAGTCCTGAAAGCCAGCTCAGCCCAGCCACAGGCGAGGCAGCCGTTACCTCCTCTGAGCCGAGGTCAGAGAATCCCCTGGGGGCGGCCCCCACAGCACCCGGCCAGGAGATCCACACGCCTGGCCTTCAGGACCAGGATTCAGCTGTTGAGAGCCAGGCTGTGCCGGAAAAACCAGAGGATGAATCAGCAGAAAAACGGCCCGATTCACAAGAGCCTCCCAGCTCGACCCCTGCAGCGCCTTCTCAGGAGGAGGAGGAGGAGGAGGATGGCAGAGGGAGGAAGAAGGAAAAGGAGCAACAGAAAGGCCATAATCGTAGCAAAAGTTCCTCCTCTTCCTCATCTGGCTCCTCGTCTAGTGGAAGCTCCTCCTCTTCTTCTGGGTCCAGCCACTCCTCTTCATCCTCGTCGTCTTCATCCTCGTCATCGTCCAACAGCAGCAGCCGAAGTCGCAGCCGTGACAGCGGTAAGCGCAAGCGGAGGCCGTCTGACAGGGGCAAAAAGAAGGCGGAGGAGCGGGGTCAACGCAAAAGAGGAGGGAGTAGTGGAGGAGGGAGGGACTCAAAGGGGTCGAGGAAGAAGAAGAGCGAGGAAGGGAGAGGCAGATCATCTCGGGGTGATAGGGAACACAAAGATAGAGACAGGAAGGACAAGAGACGTTAATGTTTTAAATCTAGTTGTATGGTAAAGCTGGAATATAGAGAAGCAAGTTCTTTCTGACAAGGTTTTTAAACTGGCCTCATCCTTTATAACAAAGCAAAAGCTGTTTTAATGTAGGGTTTTTGTTTCTGTTCAGTGTAGGGATGTATAAGTCAGGACAGAGACTAAACCTGGGCTGACTGAAGATTATTTCTCACTTGTCGTCTTTAATTGGAGAGAGAAGTAAAGTTTGTGTCTTCAGACATCAAACTGACAATTTATAGACAGGCAACTATTCCAGACCTAATTAGTAATTTCCACTTTTATGATTATTCAGCTGTAAATGAATGGATGACTTGTAGGGGTTTTTTTGTTGGGTTTTTTTTTTTTTTGGAAAAAAGCTTCGACTGTCATGGGGCTGTTTGTGCCTATACTGTAGTCATTAAATGTGTGATTACATTTGTTTATTTTAATTGCCCGGGGTTCTTATATCATCACCTGGGTACAAGTGTAATGTGCTCCAAATGTTTTCCTTTTTTGTAAAATGACTGTTTCGAATTAAAGGTCAGATAGCTCAACATGTTGGTTTTTTAATCATTAGCTATCACTTTAGTTGTAAAATACAAGGAAACGGTCATGATTGGTTTTGTAACAGGTTTTTTTTTTGACAAATTATGTCTGAAGACTCGCATTCAAGTTCAGTCAAAATTGAAGTTGCTGAACGCTCTTTTAAATTCCATTAAGAGTTTCACACTCAAACATCCAGGGCTTCTTTTATAAATAACTTTATTCAACATTGGACATTAGAAAGAAAAGTATAAAAAAGGCCATCAGGAAATACTCCTAAAAAAAAAAACACAGTTTCAAAACAGTTATTGAGCCATTGCAGCACGTTCAAAACTCTGTCTTCATGTCTGTTTCTCCAAATTTGGCTGACTTTTCCCACAGTTTTGGGTAAAAATGTCCAACCAGGCTGCTGCTGCTGCGCTCACGGTAAAGTTGTCTCATCGGTTCTTCCTCAACGTCTGATCTCAGAACTTGACAGTTCAGCCCTGTCCTCACTCTGGCTGGTCTGCCAGGTCATTCTGCTCAAAATACCTGCCGGACACAAAAAAGGAAAAAGAGTGGAGCATGAGCAGACGTTTAAATCAGTCCCTCATAGATGACGTTGCTAGTATGAGCTGAATACCTGGCAACCAGGCAGATGAGCAGGTTGAGGGCAGGTAGTGTTTCATCCCTCTCACTCTCCTATTCAAAAAATGGAACAAATCAAGAGTCAAAAGAACTAAAACCTTTTGACAAAGGTTTACAGGGGGTGCGGAGCGACTTGCCAGTGTGCTGCGGAGCTGAGCACATCTCCTGGCCAACTGTCGAATGGAGGAGTGGGCTTCAGGCAGCAGAGGCTTTTCCAGGCAGGCTAACAATGAATAAAACCAGCGGCCCTGCATCCAACACCAGGAAGCAAATTGATCATGAAATTCTCATTGTTTCATAGTTGGTGGGGAAGGTGAGACGTTGGGTAGTAACCTTCATAAAGTCCAAGACTGAAGCTGAACTCACCAACTGAGGAACAAACGCATGTTCTTCAAACCAATCGATGAGAATCTCCAGCACTCTCAGGACTGTGGCCTGTGAGGAGATGACAAGACATGAAACCTCTACATGATGAAAGAGTTGCGATTCTCTCTGTCTAAACGGTTGGTTGGTTACCTGGTTCAGTCTGCTTACGATGGTCAGGAAGGGGGGGAAGCCAACCTGAAGAGAAGACACATCAACATAAAGGTTTTATTTTCATTAAAACCAGGATGCTAGTAGTATTTAACTATAACACTTCTCATCTAAACTATACTGTTTTATAAACAATCTTCTTCACAGTATTGGTAAATACTAGTTTACCAGTTCAAACCATTCATCCAACCTTGTTATAGTCTATTGCTGGATCTGTTTCTGCATCTGCGTGGCAGGATGAGGTAGCCTGATGGACCGTCTCTCCTAAACAAAATCTCCTCCAGCCATCTTCGTCTGTCACTTTTGGCTGCACACACACAAAGATTTTATGGTACACAGTTTTTCAATGTAATCGTGCAACACTTGTTTAGATCCAAAACCTGATTCCAGCAACTTTCTGTCACAATTTCAAATATATATTGCAAATCAACAGTAATTATTAGTATATTATGTTAATACTCAGAAAGTTATGTATGATTTTTCTTGGGTAAATTTATACTTCAACAACCATTTCTTAAAAGGCCGTGCCAGGTCCTTACCATTGTCACATTGTCATCAAGAGTCTGGTTTCTCCAGTGGATTCTGTTCTTTGTAATTCTCTAAAAACAAAATGCAGAACACAAAGACTGATTGTCGAAACAGAACACCAACAGAAGAGAATTTTTTGTTTTAGTTCTTTTGGGTTGCTGGGACTTCAACAAGGGACGTTGTGTGACAGCTGATGTTTGTTTGACTTTTAGCAAAATAACTTGAAAAGTTCTGAACAGATTTTAATGACATTTTCAGGAAATGTCGATAAAGGGCCAAGAAACAGATGATTACATTTTAGTGATGCTCCAGGGTGTACGTCAAATATGTGGAGAAATTAGGTACTTGGCATAGGTCTGTGCACTCCAAGTGCTTTTCTCGTGATCAGGAGGACAGGAGGACATTTCTGTTGTACCTGTCTCATGTCTGAGAAGTTGCAAACTTGCTGCTGCTGCCAGCTCAGACTGGGGGAGAAACCCACTGGAGCTGCATGACAACCTGTCACCTGAAACACACAGAACACAGCAAGCTCATTTAGTACATGGCATTGTTCTTGTATTCCTGCTACTACACCAGGCAAATAACACGAATTCAATCATTGCATACATGCTAGCCACTATAAGGTGAAGAGCCAGACAGCAATAAAGCAGGAGTGAATTGACATGAAGATTGAATTGATAACGATACAATTTCTGTTCATTTACTCACAGATACATTGACTGTTTGTTTCTTCTTCAGCTTTTTGGGGTCAATTTCGGCAACCACCACGTCTGGACACAATGACGCCTCCAGGCTGATAACGGGAGAGAGAGAAACAAAAACAAAAACATGGCAAATCGGCTGATGCATATGCAATCAGGCGACTTCAATATCATCTATTTTCAAAAAAAGTACCAAAACTTACTGAACTTGACGAAGGTATTCTTGAGGGTTTCTCGGTGGTCCGTTCAGATTTAGTTCCTCTGTATTCGCTCCAAAATCAACTGGCAACAGCCTTGGCATTAACTCTTCTATGTCAGATTTCATATTTTCTAATCAGCGGCTGAAAAATTCAATATATTCTTCTGAGATTAAAAAAGTTACGCCAAAAATGAATAAACTTCTGACTCACAATGATTATAAGAAATAAAAATCTTAGGTCTACAAAAATAGAAGAGTTTTCGCAGCTGTTAAAACGGCGAAAAATCTGCCATCTTGGATGTTGACGCGGCTCGATGACGTAATACTGTGCGCCGCTTTGTTTACCATCCCAATGAAGGTGCAGTTTGGGCGAAGTCCATAATATTCATATGTTATTAAAAAAAGAGAGTGCCAGAGAGTCGTACATTGCCCGCTTATTTATATTAGTTGTATACTTCTTTCTTAACATGTCCATCTAAAATGTAGAAGATATTATTTGACGGGGTCATACATAATTGTAAATTTTGTTACTGCCATCACTTCTTAAAAGTTAATGATTATCCTCATTCTAGAACTATATCTAATCACAAGTTCTCCCATTTGGGTCTTCATGACAGCAACAGCAGAGAGGCAACGTCCACTCTCCAGCACAACTCCATAAGGATTTATGGACATTTTGTCTTAATACACTCCTGTTAACATTAACAATGACTCTTTTACAGGCTTACAATGTCGTGCTGCAAACAGGATTACTTTTTGTGATTTTACCACAGTTAAATCTGGGATTTTCTGACTATAAGATCTGTGGAGATTCAGAGTGTGAAAGTAAGTCTAATCTCTTGTTATTTTTTAGCTCTTGTCATTAGCACACCACTTCCATGCAATCTTTTAACCATCTTTAACCCTTTCAAACATAAAGCTTTTTTGTTGTTGTTGTTGAAACTGGGTTTTTTCTGAACCCTACAAATTATAAAAAACAATTTGACTAGCTTAAATGAAAAAAAATATAAAACGTATTACCACAAACATTAACTACACTGACAGTATTACAGGTTTAACTTTAAATGAGATTTTAACTAGCTCTTACTGCATTATGTTTGCCAACGTGTGTAGGTCCGATGAGCAGAGTTCAGGCCATCAGAGACCACCATGGAATAGACTGTCGTTTCCTGAGCTTCAAACAAGGAGACGTCATATTTGTTTACCACAAACTGACTGGAAAGAGAGAAGATCTCTGGGCAGGAAGTGTATGTCTATTATTTCAAACATGCCAAACAGTATCTATCAACACATGTATGTATATATGTATCTATCTAGACATTACAATAAACCAGGCAACTTTTATGTGATTTTTTTAAATCACAAAATATGGGTTTTATTAGGTCATTAGTGAGAAATTTTTAGTTTAATAGAATTCTTTTCTGTTACAGATTGACAAAAAGTTTGGGTATTTCCCAAAAAATGCTGTGCGAGAGGAACATGTTCATGCAACCATGGAAATAGTTGTGTCAACACAGGTAGACAAGTCATCATTTGCAGCTGAATGTAAATGTGTAGTAAACCGGTATTATGTGAGGTATGATTACATGTTAAATCTGTACCATGTAAACAGCTCACATTTCCTCTCTTGTTTCAGGAGTCCGATTTTTTCTGCATGGATGAGTTTGGTCATCTCATTGACTCCAGTCATCTAGACAGTGTTGGTGGTGATCAGAAAGTCCATAACCAGGATACAGAAACCCCACAAACAGCCCCACATGCTGATTACACAAATCCTGAGAGTCCTTCTGAGTTTGCCTCTGCAGAATCTCCAGCGTCAACACAGTCGCTGAGCACATCAGCGGAAAAGGATGGTAGTACATATGCGGATGCAACAGCTGCTCAGACAAAAAAGGAACCACACAACATACAAGGTGGGTCTGCTTCTGGTAGCTGGCTAGGTTCTTCAGTGACAGGATGGTTTGGTCTGACTGCAGTGGAGAAATCTGACAGTATGGCCGAAGGAGAGGAACAAGATGAGATTCAACCTGAAGCTTCCTTAGCTTCCACAGTGACAGGTTGGCTTTGGCTAAGAGAACAGGAGAAACCTGATGATGTCATGAAAACTACAGAGGAAGTTAATGTAAATGCTGATTCTCTTGCTTCAACGATGACTGGATGGCTTGGTTTTGGAGAAAAAGAAAAAACGGCTCATATGTCAGAAAGTGAGCAGGACGCTGAAAAAGACAGTGGCTTAGAACAAGAACCAGAAGAAAAATACAGGAGCAGGAGAATGTCAATGAATATAGAAGACACTGATGAGGAAAGGCAAGGAGCCAGCACATTGGAGTGGTTGGGAAATGGACTTTCAAACAGATTCGGCTTCAGCCTCTCCAACCAGGAGTCAGAGCATGCGGAACCTACTCAGAGAGACACCAAACAGACCACCATGGAGGAAGAACAACCAAGTTCTTGGTTTGCTATGGGGATAGGGGACATATTAGGCATTAAAAAAGGTAAAACAGATGTTGATGGAAGTACAGGAAGTAATTTTAAGGGGACAGAGAAACCCACAGAACAAAGCACAGGCTCGGAAAATGTGAACAGCGGTCAGCCACAGCCTGCAATGACAGAGGAGGTTATGACAGAATCTTACAGTCTTTCAGAGGTGGTGGAAGCTCAAAAAGATGAAAGTGACTCACCAGAAATAGAAATGTCACCTGGCTCCGTGCATTCAGTCACTGATGACAGCAATGGTGATGACATGCACCAGGGTAGTTTGGACAGTGGCAAGGACAGACTCTCCACTGAGGGTTTGGCACACAGGGATGTTCAGAAAGATATCCCTACTCACCTAGAGGTTAAGTCACAGGCTGTGGGTGGAATGTCAGATGAGGATGTTCGAGATGTCTTAGACGAAAGCCCGAAAAGGATTTTTCCAGCTGATGGAGAGCAATCTACAGAAATGGAGAATAAAGAATATCAGATGCCAAATTCAATAGAGGAAATAAAAAGAAATCCTGGAGAAGAAAATGCAAGTGTCACTGAACAGAGTTTTATGACTCAAAACTTAGCTGCCACCTACAGCTCCCAGGAGCCCTCTGACTTTCTCAGACCACCTACAGGCGAGGATGGCAAAAGAGACAGCAAGGAGAAGGCTGACATCCCAGAGTTTCAAGACAACACTGACATGTTTCTTAGTACCAGAGCTAGTCACGATGGTGAAGATGGAGGACATGATGCAGGAAGAGCTTTACCCGAGAACGACAATCCCACCACTCAGGGTCAGGCTAGCGAAGATGTGAATGATCACATAGCCTACAGTGTGATCATTCAGCCCGTCTTATCACCAGGCTCAGCTGCTGAATACAGAGAACAAGTTTCTAATGAGGATGACAAGCTAACAAATCAAGTAACCAGTGTTGATCACTTCAATTCACTGCTAATGACTGATAAAATGCCAGAAGACGCTGAGGACATCGCTGGGCTCATTCAGTCACCCCATTCTGACGGTGGAAGTATCAGAAATATGTCTGCAGATGTCTCTGAGGACGATACAGGGAAAACAACACAGATGACCACTGATAATATTAATACTGCAGGTCAGAAATCAGAAACTAATGCAGAAACTGATGCAGATGCAAAGATTTTTCAGGAAAATGGTGTTGGCATTGACGATTTAGAGGAGACTGCTCTGCAAACAGCAGTAGACCTAGGAACAGAGACAGAGCAAATGGAGAAACACAAGATGACAGAAGATGTAATGAGAAAGGAGAGAGAAGTAAAACCACCTGACAACCAACTGGCAGCAAATGAGGTGGAACTAGAGGAGGTGACTGCAATGGAGAATGGGATAGAAGGAGAGGAGACACAAGGTGCAGAAGATGAGATTAACAAGGACAAGGGGGAGGTGGTCCAGACAGCACATAAGCAGGTTGCAGAGTTAACAGTGGAAGTAGAGAAGGTAGAAAAAGTGGAAAAGCAGCAGGAAGAGTTCAGTACAAAAGACAAAAAGCCGGAGGATAAGATGCAAGACAGCAAGGAAGACCTAAAGAAGGAAGAAGAAGCTCTGGCAGAGGAGAAGAGGATAGGTGACGGACAGTCATCACATCATTTTAAGGCAGATATGGAAAACATCCTCCAGACAGAGACACAAAGTGAGGGGTCCTCAGCAACATTCACACAGACTGAAACCCTAGAGGATGAGGAAGAGGGCAGTGATCAGGGGGAAAAGGGGAAGAAGAAGAAAGAGGAGGATTCTCAGGAGAGGGTGAAGGATGAGCAGAGGGATGGATCCGATTGTTTGAAGGGCCATTGTTCTGAAGCCCCGGCAGATAGTCTTGCAAGGCACAGAGATGGAAGCACTTTAGGAACAGAATGGAGCTCCACACACCGAGAGGACACACAGACAGGAGAGCAACATCTGCCCACTGAGACTGATCCAGATATGGCAGAGAGGATAGGAGGAAATGACTTTGAGAGTGTGGAGAAAGAGGAGAGTAGAAAACAAGAAGAACGCGATAATTTGGACAGTGCAGCAAATGTCGAGAGCACAGGAAATGGATCAGATGGAGCTGATAATATGAAAGGCATCTCAGATAATTCCAAAGATCTGCAACATTCATCTGTGGCAGATGGTGATCATCTACTTTCCACTGAGGTAGAAAACACTAGCTATCCTGAAGACAGCATACTCCACCAGGGAGAAACGAGCAAGTCAGACCTAGAAACAGTCAACAACAGCACTTCTGATGATCGTAATGTAGATACAGCAGAGAATTCTGGAAAAGCAGAAGTACTGGCGACAAAAGATGGTGACACAGCCGGCCCTGATCTTGGGGATGAGGTAAGAACTGAGAGCCTTGTGGCTCAACACCCAACTCGTTCCTTACAGTCAGATGGTAAAAACAAAGTAGAAGGTGAAAGCGGGGGAGGTTTCAGCCTCCTAAAAGGTGCCTTTGGATATTTCAGCCAAACATCTGCCACCAAATTAGTCCAGACTTTGGATTCTATCACAGGCGAGGCGCAAGGCTCTCTGACTCCTGACCCAGAACTGGATTTAACTGATGTTTATGATCAGGGTGTACTGGCAGTGCCCCCCATCACACCACCCCAGCCCTCGCCACTACAGGAGTCACAGCCCTCTCCTCCTCCCATCCAGCCGCCATCCCCACTCCATCCACAGCTGTCTGCAAATCCACATCACCTCCACCAAACAAAAAGTCTCTCCAAACATTACAAGAGCCTTCTCACTCACATGAGCGTGGATGAGGTAGCCATTCTGTTGGAGTACTTTGGTAGACACAAGCTGCAGTTTTTGGATTATATTTGCGGAAGCTCGCAACCTATGACTGAGGAACTGGATCATGATGAATCCATCCTGCTGGATGTTGAAAGGCTTCTTCATTATCACTTGGAAACACTGAAAGCCCCTCGCATGAGGCTCACCGACCCACCACAGGAAGAAAAAGAGAAGACCCCAACGCTCATTGCACTCGACAAGCTACAAATGCTGGTTACAAGAGTGAAAGAAATGTTCAACAGAAGAAAATTAGCCATCAGAAGCACGTACCATCAAGGTAGATCTGCCTTCAATGGCCAAGATTGATATTTATTCATTTCATATTTTACTCTTAACAGGGGTTTGATTTGTCATGATCTGAACCTGAGTGCATGTGTTTCCCTGATAAATACAGCTGAGGGTAGTTGTGATGATGAATCCTGCTCAGCTCACAGCAAGAGTAAGGAAATGGCTGCAAGGCAAGAGCCAAAAAAGATGGGAGAGCCTTCTGCTTGGCTGGATTCCAAAGCTCCAAAAGAGGACTGGAGTGGAGTAAATGAGGGGGAAGATGGACAACTAAATAGAGACATGAAGGAGAAAGTAACTGTGGATGGAAAAATTCTGGGAGGTATGCCTTATTCAAGCATCCCATAATTAAAAGGGATTTAAAGATAATTCAGAGGAATTAAGGTGTAACATAAGAGAAGAAACAACATTTGACTTTTTTCCCCCCCTATCACCCACAAACTTACAACCTGGAGTACTACAATATCATGGCCCAAAGAATAATTGCCCTTTATCTAACTGCACTGTTTTAATAATGTCATTTTGGTTTGCAATAAACTCCTTGCATTGTTATTCTTACTGTAGGGGTCATGAAGCAGATTCATACGCTGGCTGAGGACGTGACCACCCATGCCCGTGCAACCAGGGAGCTCCTCATTTTGCTGATTGTACAGGTGGGAGTTATCATCACACTTAGCAACTGTATTTTCAGCTCCCCAGAAACACCTCTCAGAGTAAACATCATTAATCCTAATTTAAGCACCAGAGGTTGGGTGGTTGAGGGTTAAAATCAGCCTTTGTTGTGTTGATTTTGTCAGGGTTGAAAATGTTTTCCAGGCAATTTGAATGTGGTCAACTAATTTATGTCTGGGGTGCATTTTTTGTGTTTACAAATGCAAAAGATGACTCCGTGCATACATCTGCTTTTAATGGAACCTGGCTCTTTAAGACACCGAACTGTCAGACGAGTTTGACTGTCAACAAACCGACTTAAATCCTGGATATCTATTGCATTTACTTAGTGAGTTGGCCTTCTACCTATTGGACAGGCAAACTACATCGTATAGCTTTAATAGAACCCACTGATACTGCTAAATGGATGAAGATGAAGCCAGTTTGGTGAGTATCTAAAACATTTGGTGAGTCATGGCTTCATACAACAGGCTTGTGTGCCAAATTGTCGCATCTAAAACAAGTGACAAATGGGTATGTGGATGGTAGAATGCATCTGTATTAATAACCTTTAAATAATCACGTTCGTGTCTGGTCAAAGTCGTGGAAATATTCTAAATTGTGACACCTGTTTCTGCGTTTTAATGTGCCAGTGTGGCATATTACGACTGGTGACGTTTGGGATAAACCATGTAGCCGATGGGGGTGGTCATATAGCGATACAAACCTATACTCAGTGTTATTCGCATGTTTGTTACTTATTTCAATGGGTGTCTTAATTATTTGCTTCTATCACATTTATATGCGTTAACAAACTGGAAGAGGCCCCACGAACTATTATTAAATCAATACGACCGTGCTAGCACGGTCCGTATTGTGACGTGTTCCTCTATTGAGTGTCGATATTGTGAATAGAATGGGAAGTCGCCGCTTGTCCGGTTTTAAATCTTCTAATGTAACTTTAAATTAGGAATACCACATAAGTCTATCAAAAGCTCTGTAATGGCGGAATATACGACAATCGACCCGTTGACCAGCAAAGCGATCGATTTTCAGACGGCAGCAGAGGCTTACTACAGTATCGCTCTGGAGAAAGTGAAGGATGTACGTCTGTGGCAGGTTTCGTTAGCATATCCCTACTAGCTTTCTCAATTAACACGACGTAGCGGAGTGTCAATCAGTACAAACAGTTAAACATTGTGGCAGATTGTGCATTTTAATTTTGTATAGTCCATAGCGGACTGCATGTCTGTCGTACCAGTGCTGCTTACATGTTGTCAAGGCTACAGTGAGATTTTAAGTTGCTATTTGAGCTGTGTTTGTAGTCCACCTCGGAGTTAGCTCATAATAGTTGGCTAGCTGGTTGTACATTAGCTAAAATGACTCTATGGCTCTATAAGGTTTAGTAAAAGACAAATATACTGTTGATTTTTGCAGCTTTGTTTCTAATAAAGTGTGAAGTAAGACAAGTATAAACAGCCTGTTAATGCAACTGAGTGATATTGATTGAATATTCAGTTTCATAAAACAAACAAAAAAAGCAATAGGTGACTGTAGGAATTGTAATTACCAATAGACCTACTGAGACATTAGCTGTTTTTTCGCCTCTCACCGTACTGCTGGTTTGCATTGAGTTACATGTACAGACTTAAACACAGTTCCGTAGTTCTAAGATTTGCTTGTTATTTATGTATTTTTGTAGATACTTATTCATCATACATGTTTTATTCCGATTCAGGTTGTATCAGCACTGCCTGATGATATTAGACCTGGACCAGACCTGTATGGGATGCCCTGGGAACCAGTCATATTCTCTGGTCTGGTGGGGCTAATGACAGTGCTGTTGTTCACCTGTAGATGTTATAGCTCTGTGAGTACATCTGCATCAGCACCACAGTGGTTTTATGGGCATTTAGCATCTTAATTGGTACCAGACATTAGGCCACCTATAATAATCCTTTGTCTATTATTGATTTTTTGCTTGTTTTGTTTTTATAGATAAAAAGCAGAATGTATCGAAGTAAGTTATTCACGTGTTCCTTGATTGTACGGTTTTTTTTTTAACTTCAATAGGCAAAATGGATGAAAAACAGCATGTGTTTTATTCAAATGTTTTCAGGTAAAGAGCGTTGGATGGCAGAGCAAGTTGCACAGATGCTGAATGAAAAGTGCAAAGTCCTTGAGACCCTCAGCAAATGTCAGCAGGAGGTTGGTATTAACACCGTTTAAAACACTGATTCCTGACCAAATGAAAAATTTTTGGGATTACAACTAAGGCCAAATGTGTTGGGTGGTGTCTGCAACATCATCAAAAATTTCTTCATCAAGTGTATGCACTAATGAACATATATTTTAATTTCTTTGATTTACTTATATAATATTTTGTTTGCAGCATGAAGACTTGGAGAGCTCACTGAGGGATAGTGGTGTCTTGGCCCAAACTCAGAAGACGAAAGATCTGGAGGTAAGGAAAAAATTTAAATATATACAATAATGCTTTATATCTGCTTTGGGTTTTATTACTATACTATATTATTCTATGGAATCATATATTGTTCACATAACTTCTCTATCTGTTCCAGGGTGAAATTGCAAAGCTGGGGCATGCTAAAAAAGAGTTAAAGAAGGACCTCGAACAGCTGAATGATCAGCTGGAACAGCAGAGAGAATATAGGAGGGAGCAAGAAAGGAGGGTGGGTCAACATACCACTTCAACGCTTTCAAACTCCAAATAACTATAAAAACTACAACAATGCCTTAGCTGTGTTTTCATGAGCAGTACAGTGAAAGAGAGCATTGTTGCTTAGAGGTGTTGATTTACTGTTACTGACAGATCATTTGAGTGCAGCTCCACCTGTACTGTAGCGTACCGTACCGTACCGTACCACAGTTGTCTTCTCCACAAGAGGAGTAAAAAGTGTTGCAGTACTGTATGTACACTTCACTAATGGAACTGTGAAGAGTGCATAGTGTAAATGTGAAACCAAACCTTACTGCTTAACACCAAATATACTGATCTAATTTCAACAGGAATTAGAATTTACTGCATACCTGTGACTGTTTTAAGATTTGGATATATTTACAGATAGCTGTAGTTGAAGAAAGCATGAAAACCTTTGATGAAGAAACCAAAGATCTCCAATTACAGCATGAGCAGGTGCAGTCCTCCCTTAGAGCTTCTTCCTTCTCTTTACTGGCCCTTTGCCTGTCCGTGTTTCACCAGATGTTATTACTTCACTTGTGTCCAGGCACAGACAACTCTGAAAGTTTACAATATGAACAGCGACAGACTGCAGAGGAATCTGGAGACAGCCAGAGAGGAGAACAGACTTCTGCAGGAAAGCAATGCTCAGGTAGGACCAGCTTTGAGTGTTTGAATTTGCCCAGTTTCTTTAGTCCAGAGCAGCCAGTTCATGTCATGGAATGACTAGAATCCTGAAGGATAGAGTTTTACCTTTTGACTGAATTCTTTTATTCCTTATTTGTTGCAAATGTTTTTAATGTCAACACACCTTCACAGCTGGGTCAGCAGGTGGAGGGATGGGCAGAGAGAGTTAGTGAGCTGGAGGAAGAGATGAGCAGATGTGAGGTCACCCACGGCATGATGCAGCAGGATGTGGCCAACAAAGACGATTGCATAATGGTAATGAATTGAACTTATTTATTATATGACATATTTAACAAGAAATGATGGACATATTCAATGTGCAAAGACTAGCTAACCTTATCCACTTTTTGTTGCTTAACATAAGTTTGTGACTTTCAGTCCTTGACAGATCAGATTCTGAGGATTAAAGCTTGGGACTCCGATCTGGAGGAAGATAAAGTGGATAAAGAAGGCCATCTGCAGAAAGTCCAAAAACTAATTTATGCTGCCAAGGTATTTCTGTTTTTACGTAACATTATGTCTGTATCCTTGCTTATTTCCAGTCCCTCATTGAACACAACAGTAGACAGAGTTGCTTCTGAAGATGAATACATATTTGAATAAATACCTACCAACTGTGATTGTATTTGCATTCAGCTGAACGCAGACCTCAAATCGGTCGATGAAGACAAGGACAGAGTATTTGCCAAACTGAATGATGAAGTCAAAGCTAAGGAAGACTTACTTGGTGAGTTACAACTATGATGAGATGTCTTCATTGTTGATTGGGATAACAAATGCATTTAATCACAGTTACCATCTCATCTTTCCATTTTATTTAAGATAAGACCCATAATTAATATTCTGGATTGTGTCTTTAGTTAGCATCAAGGAGATGGAAAATGAGAAATCTTCTCTGCAGTCAGACACCGAGAGCTACTCAAGTCAGGTAGGTGACCTAAATTATGTGTCGGTGATACTTTATTTAAATGTATTAGTTTAGATTTTGCCTGTTTTTGAAATCCCATATCCTAATTCATATGTTAAGGTCCAACGACTACAGCAAAAACTTCAGATAATGACAGAAATGTACCAGGAGAATGAGCTCAAGCTACACAGGTAGTAACACACACACACACACACACGCACACACACACACACACAAATGGTGACATTGCAAATGTTAAGCCACAGTCATCACACATCATGGATGTTGAGAAACTTTTGCATTTAAAGGCTGTTGACAGTGGAAGAGAAAGAGCGTTTGCAGAAAGAAGAGAAGTTAAACAAAGCCGACAGAAATATTGCACTAGCCATGGAGGAACTCAACAACTATAGGTACATTTTTCAGTTTTATTAACATACTCTTGCAAAAAAAAACAAAAAACAAAAACTGCCTGCAACCTGTGTGCATGTATGTTAATTTCTTATATTTAGGCAACGAGCAACAGAGATGGAAGAAGAACTGGAGAAAACCAAACAGTCCTATCAGACTCAGATATCTGCACATGAGAAAAAGGCTCACAATAACTGGGTCAGTAACCCCCAAATGAGTGAAGGTCTGGAGGCTTTGATTGATTTTACCCAGTATTATCTACAGTCTGTTCTGATGCATCTAATGTGCATGCATCACGTCACTGATCATGGGTTTATTTTCCAGTTGGCAGCTCGAGCAGCAGATAGAGAGCTTGCTGACATCAGGAGAGAAAACGCCCTCTTAAGACAAAAGTAAGCCCAAACGAACCCCTCAGCACCCATAAACAGGCCTCAGGCTGTTGCTGTCCTACACGGAAACAACCCCTTTTTCTGTTATGTTACGTTTAGTTATTAACCCACAACGCCATCAACCTTTCACTGTTCGCTCTGAGAATATTTGTCAATTGTTGACTTTAGTTGTGTGTTTTTTTGGTTTTTTTTTAATTAAAGAATGACAGACACACAGTTTAAAATTGATGCTTTGGACAAAGATCCCTTTGCCTTGGATAACCTGGCTAGACCACTTCCTTTCAGAGGTTTGTACATGCACACACACACACACACACACACACACACACACACACACACACACACACACACACACACACACACACACACACACACACATACATACATGCAAAGCTTTAGCCTGGATGTCTGTTAGGCAGCATGGCCTTAACCTTCCTTGACTTGTTTCTAGCTGAAAGGTCGCTGTACGGTCCATCTCCTTTGGGGCGGCCTGGGTCTGAAACCAGACCTTTTCTCTCCCCCCCAACTTTAGTAGATGGACCACCTGCTGCTAGATTGTCACCAAGAGGTACAAATACACATAAAGTCATAATCCACTCACATTAGCTTAGTTTCACCTTTAGTCGTGTGCTTTCATGTTATTCTCTTGCCCTTATTATGTGAAATAATGTCCCCTGGGGACCTGTTCACCACAGCACCTCGTGGTCCGGGAGAGCACCTGGGTGGCCAAGGAGAAATTGAGCGGAGTGGAGGTCCTCATTCGGACAGTGGCTCAAATTCTCCAACATGGGACAGAGATCGAAGGGGACCCCCACCGGGACCTCCACCTCCAGGTGTGTGTATGGTATTTAGCAAAAGTTAGGACCTTTGAGGCGATCCTGTCTATCCTGCCTCCACTCCTCAAGGTGTAGCCTTGTAGCTGTTTGTTGTTTAGAAAGGAAAATCTCTCAGGGTAGTTAATGCAACTTGGACATTGCAAAATCAAGAAATTATAGGGTTGAAAAATACCTATTTGTCATGTATGTCTGTCACTTCTATCATCTCAGGTTATCTATTCCCAGAACCAGGTGGTCCAATGTTCAGGAGACCACCACCTCCTCCTGGAGCTCTGGGCTATTTGCCTCCTCCTGGCCCCTTACCACCACCAGGGCCCCTCCATCCAAGAACTTTGCCCTCAGGTTTAGTAGGTACATCACCGCATAGCTGTGTTGCGCAGTTTGTGTGTTTCTTTTCTCTTTTAACTCATCCTGTGAATGCAGATGGTTCATTCAGAGACAGCAGCCTTGGGCCTGAGCAGGACTACAGAGAGGTGAGACGTGTGCATGTGCTGTGATGGACTGTGGCATCCAGCCTCTGACATGTTTCATGTTTCTGACTTAGTCTGGAGATCGCAGGACTCCCCCTGATGCTGAACCAAGAGTCGGGGGAGTACCCCCTCCTGGCCCCGTGATGGGTCCCATGGATGGTTCTCTTCCACGTAGAGGACCTTATGGACCACCGCCTCCTGATTTCTACCCACCGAGGGGACCGGGGGGCCTTCCAATGATGCCTAGTAAGCAGCATCTTCTACAGTATTACCCATGAATGTGATAAGTCGTGCTAACGCTCTGCGTCTGTCTCCAGTGTGGGCCCCACCACCTCCAGGAGTGATCTTCCCTCCTCGTTTTCCTCCAGGCGGACCTTCTCTTCCTCCACCACCTCCTCACGTGGCCTCCTCTGTTCGACAGCCTCCCACCTCCATCCGTGGCTCCACTCCTCCCTCAGCAGACCCTCCCTTTCCCTCCACGCAACCAGGTGCCACAGGAGCGCACACCCCCACCTGAAGGTGCCACTCGAGCATGTTTACTTGAGCGATGAGATGTTTGAGGAGATGGTTGACCGGGCAGCTTTTTTGAAAAGTCTGTTTTAATCAGGATGATGTGTTTGATGAAAAGTGAAAAACCGACAGCCATCATTCGTCCACTTTGCTAGATTAGTAATATATAATTTTTTCCCTTTTTTTTTTACTGTTACTCTTGCTCTACTCCACCATCAACCGGCTGCGATTTTTTTGTTCAAGAACATCCTGCTGCTCAGAGTCAGCGAGCAGCAGTTGGGCCCTGTTATTTGATTTCAGAGGCAGGAGCAAGGCAGCTTAATCTTTACTGGTAGGAATCTTACCATTGGATCCAGAAACAGCTGCTTATTTGCCTGATGATGCCAGAAGGGTTTAGTATTTAAGTGGGACCGCGTGATTGTAGAGTGTGCATGCGTGATATGTTGCAGAGTGTTTTATATGTGGTCAGCATTTCATCCTCTGGTCTATTGGCAAAGATGTTGTTTTACACCTGATAAAAGGTGTTTTATGAATCCTTCACTTGTGTAATTCCCCCCCATGACTTCCGAAATGTAGCCATTTTCACTTGTGCATAGGTTTTAGAGCAATTTTGACTTAAGACAAATCAGTTTCTGGACTTTATCAGTAAAGCAGCTGAGCGAAAGAGGAAAACACTTGAGCAGATTTCGCTGACTTGTGTCCTGAGCTCCAAAATACAGCAAATGGTTTTGTAAAATGTGACTCAGCTTTAACAATGAATGGACTGGAAGAGAGGCTCAATTCAAAGCCTTAAAAATAACAGCCATGTGAATTTTGTAAAAAGTGAGTATTAATAGATGAATAAATACTTGTCAAATTGTTAGTGTGTCACTGCTTTACTAATATAATCTTCCATTTGTTTTAAATGAAAAAAAATTAGTTTAATAGTTTGCATTTTATCAAAGAAACAATCACAATCAAAGCTATAAAGCATACGTACAAAAATTTGTGCCACAAAGTATTTATGAAATAACCTTTAATTGTACAAACCCCCACATCATCATCAGTGATACAAACATACTCAACACACTAACATGAGCTGAGAAATATTGGTTTGAATTGTGTGAACAGGCTGTTTGTGTCCAAGCGTGAAAGAGCGTGGTTCCATTCTTTCTGATCATTCAGTCAGTTTCACACACAATGACCTATTACATCATTTTTTTAACGAAAAGATGGAAGAGGTAGAGAATGCAACAACATCTTCTGAACAACAAATCAAAATAAAAAACCTGGGGTTACCGTGACTGCCACATTAACAGTAGTGGGTTTAATTGCAACAAAGTAGTTGTAAAATCAAGAGCAG
This sequence comes from Arothron firmamentum, assembly GCA_016586285.1. NCBI lineage: Eukaryota > Metazoa > Chordata > Actinopteri > Tetraodontiformes > Tetraodontidae > Arothron > Arothron firmamentum. The sequence goes on from BJFM01002808.1 coordinate 235,773, forward strand.
CATGGCTTCACCTGATGATCTGTTTTACATGAACCAGAGTTAACAGCAGAGGATTCTTAATATTTTTGCTCAGTACTTTTGCTGCATTAGTTTGTCTTAATGTACAAAAAGAAAAAAGGATTATCAAATTAATCAGAGACTGAGGCACTCTGAATGGTCTCTGGGGGAAAACAAAACTTACTATTCAAAGGATAAAAAAAGTGAGTATGGTTCTCATGAAATAAGGAAAATCCATACATCTTCATAGTGTTCTTATATTTAAAATTGTATCTTTTTTTTTTTTTTACTTGACATTGTGCTGTCAATAATGTGCCAAGTTTAACATGGGACAAACTGGGGGGGAAGCATTTCTAAATGTCTTAATATAGCATATGCTTGCTTAATGATGTATCAGATAACAGTCAGAAAAACATGAAGTATAAAAACCAATCGAGGCAACACCATGAACTGAAATGTACCAACTCATTAAGTATACCCAGGAAAACACACTCAGCTTCCCTGTGTATACCGTTCTGAAGAGGAAAAAACTTAACATAAATCTATTTCGCATATCAACAAAATGAAAGTCAAAATATCTATATTGTATTGTCTTATGGGTTTTCATTTTAAGGCCAAAAGAAATACATCTGTGGCTGGTGTATTTTTAATGTATATTTTTTTCCATCACTAAAGCCATAATCTATTAAAAAACAAAGTGTAATTTGTGTACATCACCTGAATGAATTTTATTTAAAAAAATAATACTACATAGCAAAATTGCCTGATAGGATCCTGTACAGACAAAATATAAGATTATATTTGCCCTATTAAAGGAAGCAAATCTTGAGTTGTTTTGGGTGTCTGTGTGTGGACTCACACAAAGCAGCTTACCAACTGGTGTTGCCCTTGGCTAAAGAGTGCAGTGGATTGTGGGAAAACTGTACGTTTCATATGCACGTGAATAATAATGTCATTTGCAGTGTGAGGTCGGTCTGTAGTCCTCAGCAGTTGAGAATAGATCTGTTCCTGTCTGTCCGGAAGGGAAACACTGAACTATCGTAGTCAGCCTTCCCTCTGTGGGGACCCAGAGTAGCTACGGCCTGAAATACAGCACACGTAATGGTTTTCCAAGAATTTGGGACCTTAGTAGCAATCATACTAATCACATGAACCTGCCAAATTTATTCTCAAGAACTGCTGTCTCTACTTACCTACTGCCTACTCTACTGCCTTCTCTACTGCCTACTTTTGCTACATCACAGCCAAAAACTCTCTGCAGCTATACAAAGGACTGAAAGAAATAAGATGTAAAGCTAAAGAAGTCATTAATTGCTGTATTAATGGGCTAATTTATCGCCTAACAATTGAAAGGAATTGGTATAAAACACAAATATGTACACACCTTTCTGATAGCTGTCCAGTCCTCCAGAATATCCAAATCAGGCAGCATGTAGACGATATACGGTCGTGAGCAACGTTAAGGACGGTGCTACGGGAAGCATGGAGGCAGCCAAATGGGAATATAAGCACACGTCTAGATGCAGCTGTTACCATAAATATGAAGAACAATTATGAACGGAAGGATATCAGAAACCACCGAAGGCCTTCTCCTTTTCTTATCTGGGCTCAAAGCATCCCTCCTCTTCTTCCTCCCTGACACCTCGTCATTCCACAACTCTGACAGACACACGAGGAGAATCGTTAGGAAGCCACAGTGTTTGATTACTGTAGATATAACACAACACAACACACACTCGTAATGTCTCCGCTCTCGGTGCTTTACCTGATGTGATGTCAATGCTGTGTCGGTCTTCCTCCAGCCTTCTTATTTTCTCTTCCAGCTCATTTTGCACTGTGTCGAAGAGTAACAGCTTCTCACTCTGCACGAACACACAGACAAATTCTTAGATGAAAACTATCTTTGAACCACCAAATAAAGCATTAATGAAAAAAGTGCGGGTATCTCTGACCTCCCAGTGTTGACATGCTGCCTGGGTCTCACAGTCATACTTGTGCTTGACTGACTCCAGGCACAGCTCTCTGTAGATACCTGAGAAAGACACACCTTGATGGTGGGAAATGGCCAGTGTGTGGGATCGCCTTTACAAGCAGGCCGTTCCAGTTACCTGCCACCTTGGTGCGGACCTGCATGTTCTCCAGCAGGACCGCCAGAGGCTCCAGATACTCAGCTGCCCGGCCAGCTTCCACCTCCGTCAGCTTGCTGTTTACTTGACTGAGACGCTCACGATACAGCCTAGACACATGCACAGCTCTAACTATGACCAAGGCCATCTTCTTCAATTAAAAAAAAAAAAAGAAAGAAAAAAGCAAACTTGTCATAAACTCCTCGAAGCTTACTGCTCTTTTAGATCTGTGAACTGTTTTTCCAGGTTGGACATTTCATCCAGACATTCCATTCTCCGGCGCTCACAGTCCTCTTCATCCATTTCTAGGACATAACAGAGACACACACACACACCTCTATGTTAGGCAATAATGGAAAAAAATAAGCCTCTGAAGGGGCAATAGAATGGTTTAAAAATAAAAAAAACCAATCAACACATCAACGTAGAATGCCAAGTCAAACCTTTTTAAGCAACGTCATAAGAATAAAGCTTTTCTTTACGGTTATCACAGATGAAATCTCACTTCCACTATAACTGCGTGGGTGGAGTAACTTAAAAACAACTTAAACACATATTCAAACATATTCTAATAATAAAAAAAATTGCGTCCACAAATGAAAAGGCCTAATATCCGACTTCTCACCAGAACTCTCCCCATCCTCTGAGACCGAGGTGGTGTCGGAATCTTCCTCCTCCGAGCTGGATGCCTCATGCTCCTGTTCCTCCACCTCCATGTCCACTGCTGCGCTCTCTTTCTTTTCCCGGTCGCGGTGTACTGGCATGTTGGTGTCAAACTGGTGGTGTAGATGAAAAGACAATGCCATACCATTCGTTCAAACTTAAACCGACAGGACCATACTTGTCCACGCCACAGACTATATCATCATCTATGGTTTCATACAGGTACACCTTTAGGTACAGTGGTGTATAAACATATTGACAGTTATGACTGAAAATTGCATTCTGGTCTGGTTTTATTACCACAAGGTACATTAAGTTTATTAAAAATAGTAATAATAATAATAATAATTACAATACAAATTATTTTTGTATTTACTCAAAATGTGCTCAAATTGCTTCTTTCTATATATGCTTGTATAATTATAATTTCTTAGAATATTTCATTAAAAAAGGACAGTATGGAATTCCCATGCTTTTCACCGCTTCAGTATTTTTCACTCATGAACCCTTCTACAAAAGCATTAACCCTAACTTTTTCACAAGATTACTTTTGATTGTATATTTTCGTCTTAGCTGCTTTGTGCTCTAGCGTCAATGATTTGGCCGTCGTGGTAATTATTAACACATGTAAACACATCAAACAACACTACAAGTTATCACAATAGCACAGTAGCATATTAGCAAGAAAGTGTAGTTTGCCATCAAATAATATGAGCAAGGTTTGTGTAAGTTATTTTAACTAAAATCTTTGAAAGCAATCGTAACTCACAAGCACCCGTTGCTGCCGAACGTTTGCAAAACTGTTTCCAAACTGAACTGATTTGCAGGAAAAGCATACAAAATTTAGAATGTTTTCCTAAGTCTACCCGTGTCCGAGCTAAGCTAAAAACAAATGTTACTCGGGCCCGAATATTTGTATAGGGAACTGTAGTTTTCTGAATCGTTAATGTTACGATCACTATCAAGCTGACGAACATCATAGAAACTACGTTACCCAAGATTCAATCTGCTGGCTATTTCTTTAAAATTCACGCCAATAAGAGCAAAATACAATAAATAAATAAATGCATAAATGCAAATGCTAGAAGTCGTGTTTTTGAAACTATAATTGTATTGCACAATTGTAAAAAGTAGTGACTCATAACTATTAAAACACTTGCGTTGAATGTATCTGTTATCCATTATTTTGGGATCGCTCTTCTCTCTTCCGCCATGATGTTTTCTAAGTGAACAGCTAGCAAAGTAGCTAGTTTAGCTTTAAGGCTGCGGAGTGTTTAGGAAGGAAGATGCGATGGATGGATGCTTTACTCCGCTACGTTTTACGTATTTAACTTAGTTTCAACAAAATGCGCATTCTCAGACCAAAATTTGCCCTCCGCGCCGTTGCGGGGGGCTTTTAAGTCGCATTGCAGTGTTAATAAATAAACCAGGTGGAACGATTTTTTCCCCGTAAGAGTTTGAAGATTAACGCTAGCTAAGGTTGTTTAAGTAGCTACATCGCTAGCCCCTCCTTATAGTCTACCATCGCATTCTTGCGTGTTTTGCCCCAGGAATGTTCTCTAAAAAGCCTCATGGGGACGTTAAAAAATCAACACAGAAAGTGTTGGACCCAAAGAAGGACGTTTTGACAAGACTAAAGCATCTCAGAATAGTCATAGGTAAGTTCAGTCATTTTTTGCAGTTAAACAGATGTCAGAATAGCATCTAAGTGGCTACAATACTTTATTCAGAGAAATACACCAGATTTCTTTCTGTAAAAAGGAAATTTAAAGTGTCAAATCCTCACGTGGTGATGTGTCTTTAAAGCCTAATGCTTTTGAAAATAGAATGTACTGTAATAATCTTGTTTCAGGTCAGCATCCTCAATTGCAAATCAAAGCATACGTGTGTTTACACACAAGCTGTCATCAAAATCAGCTGAGTAAATTAAGTATTAAGATGTAATCTCTGCTTTTTTAAAAAAATTGTTTCTGCACATATTTGGTGTATTCTGTCTTGCCGACTCCATAGATGATCATAGGTTGTTTTAAGTATTTTTGGCAAATAGGCTCTTATGATCGTAGAGCTATGCCCAATACTGTCAAGTCTGAGAAAAATAGCTTTATTTAACAATTGTTCAGGCATGTTACATCTCTGGCTTTCCTGTTTTCAATGTCATTCTGATGCATTTGAATAGAGTGTATGTAAGTAATATAGAAATTTGTTTGTCTCTGACTGGCAAACAGATGCATTCCAAAATATCCACCAAAGAGGGAAACAGTTTTTACAATTTCCTCTCTGACTGTGTATACAGTAGCCTGGCTTCCTCTTCTGTTCTAGGCTTCTGGATTGTGTGTGTGTGTGTGTGTGTGTGTGTGTGTGTGTGTGT
>BJFM01002808.1:241005-268197 GCA_016586285.1 Arothron firmamentum
TGTGTGTGTGTGTGTGTGTGTGTGTGTGTGTGTGTGTTGTCATGCATATGTGCACGGGAGAGAGAAAGGCATGGGCCTTCCTCCTGTGTCTCAGGGGAACATAGGAACTTGATAACAGAGATGCATAAACACATTGATAGTTGCATTGTTTGAGAAGGAATGCTGAGATCTGAACAACAGCTAACCACACCACCGCCATCTATCACCTAATGTCTGAGTGGATTTGAATTCTTTAATTAATGCTTTGATTGTATTAGTATAGCACTTTAGAAAAAACTCCTAACATGTTGGATGGTAAAACTTCTTATTTTAAATAAGATGGTAAGCCTGCTGTAAAGGTCATTAACAAAAAACACAACCTAAAGTGCAGAGTGTAGACTCTTCAGTCCATCAGCTCTGCACAGTCTTATCAGCCTTGAAGCATAGCGGTGTGTTCCCCAACATTTGCAGTGGAAAATACTCACAGTAGCCTGGGCTGCACCTACTTTGTTAGATAAACTGCTGTAAATGACAGGAAGTTTCCATTAATGTGTTCTGGACTAAAGCCTGAAATCACTGTCTGTCTAGGAAAGAGACACACAGATACAGAGATAAAACACCCATCCAGACCGAAATTACAATGGCAACAGTAGATCTTACAAAAACGCAAGTTTGTACACAGACAGACACACCCAGACTATAACACACTAATAGACAAGCACTGACACACACCTATTCACTGTAGATTGATGGACTGAAAACATGACCCTTCCTTGATTGATTGGCAGCAGAAATCATTGCTGATCTTGTTGCAGTTGGCTCAGCACACATGTTAAGACCACAAACTGCCGAAATCTATGTTTTTACAGTGATCTTCAAACTGGCTGCTCTTTCATTTAGTAGTGGAATTGGATTACCTTCTCCAAGAGCGGAAAACACTTTTAGTTACCCACCGTTTAAAGACGGATTAAGGATCATTCCATATTTTATTTTACATCCCAATATAATTCAAAGCGGGTCCACTCGTAGATATTGCACCTGGGATCTTGATGAAAGTGTCTTTACATGTGCCATACATTTACATGACTAAAAACAATACTATGTGTCACTTATATATTTTCTTTCTCCAATTTGGAAAGTGTGGTGTCATTTTTGTCTGAATACACTTTACGTCTCGGGATTTTACATTAGTTTAGTGTAATTAAAGTTGATCGTCACCTTTGATTTCCCTTCTTATTTTTCCAGAAAATGCCGAATCCTCAGAGCTGAAACAGTTCTTTGACTTTAACTACTCTCACATCTACTATGTCTTCTTTGAGAACTTTGTTACAATCGAGGTCAGCCTCAAACAAAAAGGTATGTTCAGACATGTTTAATGCTAAGTATCAAACCTTTGCAGTAAGGATATTTGTGAAATTCTTTTGGTGTTTCAGGTCATAAATCTCAGAGGGAGGAGCTGGACTCTATCCTTTTCATTTTTGAGGTAATAACATATTATTCAGCAACTTTAAATGATGTCACATATAGACAAAAATAGACCATTATTCAAAATCTCCCTTAAGCACAGCTAGAGACTGTTGTTCCTACACTGTGTTTTCACAAGCGGGTGTGACTCTCTGCACGCTACACTACCGTACATGGCATTGGTCAGCACCACAGTGACCCCAGACAGAAACCACTGGCGTTCCGCACCGTTCAGCTGTAGATGATGGTGCTTAGTGTCCCTAGATAAGGTTGCTGAGCTAGAGTGTGTGTTATTTATTAATCTGTTCAGGTAGTGTCCAACACTTGGGAAAATGAAGCTCATTAAATTGCTGATTTTTTTTTTTTTTAATCCAGTCTGGTAACCTAGAGGACGGGGGTTATAATCAAAATCATATGATTAATATAGTTGAGTGATTTATTGTTGATAATGTTTCATTGATGTTTGCTTGTCTAGAGACTGTTAATGATGTCGTCATTGTATTTTGCTGTGTATTCTAATTAAATAAAGTAATCCATGAAAACTGATCTGAATTTTGGCAGCAGCAGCTCTTAGAGATAATGTAGGCCATTCTAAATGCTTTCCTGAGGCTGATTATGAAAAGAATCATAACTTTTTCATTTTCAGAGTGCAAAAAGCTCAGTTGGTTTTAAACCTATTAATTAAGGTTGCTGTAGGAAGTGAGGAGAAGACAGCAGCATGCAGAAGGGTCAATAGAGTAAATCATGAATGGAGTGTATTTGCAGACCGTTGCTAGACTAGAAATGTAAATTCTTAAAGATGTCTTAATTTTTTTTCCAGAAAATTCTTCAGCTCCTGCCAGAACGAATCCAGAGCCGATGGCAGTACCACAGCATTGGTAAGAAAAAATCCTTCTTGAAACCGATTACATCAGATCACTTAATCTCAGCAGAATCTCTGTGGTTGGGTCAGGTGTAACCAGTTTTGTGCAATGCAGCCGCAGAGATGAAAGATTATTTTATCTGTTTTTGGAGAGAAACAGCCGTTGTGTTTTTGCAAACACAAGAATGGCCCAGTGGAAACTTTACAGTAGCGCCTCGCTATCCAGGCTCATTCTGTGATTTGGATCAGTACCAAAAATGGCCTTTTTTCCTGTGTATGTATCAATTTGTTAATGAAATAATCTTCCATAAACGATGTTTTCTCCTAGGGCTGATTCTCAAGAAGCTTTTGCACACTGGGAACTCTTTGAAGGTACATTTTTACTCTCTTTTGAGTTACATTAAACATGTTTAGTAGGTGCAGCTTTTGTATTTAATGCTGTAAAGATAATAAGAGACAGACATCTTTTTTTTCTGATGACATCAGGGTTCATAAGATTGAAACAATATTGGATTGTCCCCTTACAATTGACCTTTGTTAAAATCCCAGTACAGATGATGCGGGCAGTAGCATTTTCCTGTTGTCCCTGTACAATGTTTTGTATAGGTTTAATTTCTGTCAGAAATTCTGTGGAAATATTGAATGAAACAACTTTAAATCAAGCAAGCAGGTTCATTTATCCTTTACATTATTGTCAACATTTTTCTGACATTTCTCTTTCATTCCAGTGAATACTATCAAAGGAGATAACATGTTATTGACTATATTTATTAATAAAACAAGTTGATAGTTATCTAAATGGATTTAGTTGCCTTAGAAGGGGTGACAGTTTTTGTGTTGCTGGGGTGGCAGAGGTCCTCAGCATTTAGTTTTCTGTCTTCTCTTCTTTCGCTCCTGTCCACACTCTAGATCCGCCGTGAAGGTGTTCGCTTATTCTTGCTTTGGATGCAAGTGCTGCAGAGTAATGCAGAGCGGGAGCAGCTCTGCATGTTTGCCTGTTTGATTCCTGGTTTTCCGGCTCCACTGTCCGAAGGGACGCCGCGCACCCTGGACACGTTGATCAACCCGCCACTGAGTTTAACAGAGAGTTAGTAAAAGAGACACACACACCCACACACACACTACACCATAAAGTTATGGTGACACATTGCTTCAACATTTATCAACTCATCTATTTTGCATGCAGTTTTGTATGTGAATAAATATTTTACAGGGGGTAAAATGGCAGCGTGTTTATTTAGTAATTTAATAGTTAAACAATAAATCATCTTTTTTTCTGCTCCTCCAGCTCAGGTAACTCCAGAAGAAATCACTCCATTGGTTCCTCCCCAGTCAGGTGACAAGAACCAGGAAGACCTCACTGCTTTTTTTTTAGAGGCTCTTCTAAAATACATGGTAAACCAGGTATTAACATCATTTTCTACTAACATATCTAACACTACAAAACTACACTTATGCCAGTGTTCAAATGTATCCTATTAATGTAATTGATGTTAAAGATGGAAAAGGGGTTAATGGTGTGAACATAAACAGAAGCTTGCTGGGAAGTCACTAACATCCTTACTTACATCTTTTAACACTCGTTCATAAATCCAGATACTGATTCCTGGTCACTTTGCTATCACATACACAGCAATGGTGTTCTCCCCTTAGACAATGGTGCTCTTCTCTGCTTGAGACTATTTATGTGCATGTAACACTGTCTATATAACAAAAGCTTCTTTGTTTTGTGTGTGTGTGTGTGTGTGTGTGTGTGTGTGCGTGCGTGTGCGTGTGCGTGCGTGCCTGCGTGCGTGTGTGTGTGTTCACCAGGCCAAATCCCTTGAGTGGCGTTGTAAAGACAACCATGAACGTGGCTTCAGCTTCCTCTTTGGCCATTTTCGGAAGTTCTATCTTCCTCACATCTTTCCCAACTTTGCCATGGAAACGAGCCTCTACAATCCAATTCTTGGTCAGTTGTAGTGTTTAGTTTTCTTCAAATTGTAAATCCAGTTGTTCATTAGAACCCATGGTGATGCAGTCCTACTGAAATAGAAATAAAAGGGTTGAAGATTGTTTCCTTTTTCCTTGTAGACGTGCCTCCGATGCGTCCTAAGCCCTACTACAGTGTGGTGCGCAGGGAGCAGGATGGCAGTGAACTACTGTACTGCACCAAGGAGAGTTTCCTCCAGGCTCGAGTCATTTTTATTCGCTGGCTAGTCTCTTTCTGGCTCGAGCCAAGACCCAACACCCAAACACACATACCAGGAACTGAGGGAGAGAACGTTCCTAAGAACATACAGGTGACCAAAACACACTTTTTCATTTATTTTAATTGTCTTGCCTTACTCTATCATCTAAATTTTTGTCCCCAGCGAGCTGCAGCTGGACTTGCGGCTCGCACTGCAGGCAGCTCTGATGACAGTGGTGGAGGTGGGATCCGCTCAGATAGCCACTTGGAAGGCAGTGGATGCTCATCTGGGTCTGGTGTAGGGAGTATTGGGTTATCTGGAAGCACCGTGTCTGGAAATGAGCCGGAACAAAGCCACTCCAACACATCCACGTTGACAGAGAGGGAGCCGAGCTCTTCGTCTCTCTGCTCCATGGATGAAGAGCAGCTGACGGACATGGAGGTGGTGAGAAGAGTCCTGACCAGCTCCAGAACCAATGTCAACTTCATCACTGAGATCTTTAGACAGGTAAGGAGAAGAAATATATATGAACATTATGTAGAATAGTGTTCAGGATGTTGTGTTGCAAGGAAAAAAGGGTGTAACATGTCATCTCTTAATATTTGTGTCTTTTACAATGTAGGCATTTCTCCTACCAATGTGTGAAGCTGCAGCAATGCGAAAAGTGGTGCGTGTTTACCAGGAGTGGATCTCCATGGAGGACAGGCCAGTGTTTATGAAGGAGCCAGAGGAGGGCCCATATCCCATAGCCACAGAAGGTAGTCTAGATTCAGGCTCTCAGCTTGGAGACAAGGAAGATGAGGTGAGAACATTCTTGAAGTTATTGTTCAGATTGTAAGAAGATTCAAATGAAAGAATAAATGCCCTGTGACTTAGCTAAAGTGGTATTAATATGTAAGATGGACAGTTCAGTCGTGAGGGCATCTACAGTATTGGTTATTCTAATTAAAAAAAAAATCTACATAACGGCAATATTTTTTCACACTATATGTACTACAGCATTCCCCTGAGACATAATCTGAAATTCTGGGATTTTCACTGGGCAGATTAGCAAGGCGTGCTATCATTTTCATTGTTCTTGTTTCTGCAGCAAATTGGTGCAAAGGAGTAAAACAATATGCTTTAGTGACGTAAATGTGCTTCCTTCCATTGTTTTTCAAGTCACAAATTGTTTGGAGTTTTAGTAGTTCACAAAAAGGCAACTTTAACCATATCTGTTGTGTTTTTATTTGTTCGATAGGGAATCAATAAGGCAATTGACAGTGAATTGTTGGAATACAGTGTTAATGCTGGAGTTCAGACGACACTGCAGGTATGAACCTCATGTAACTAAAATCTAAGAATTCTGCATGTGCCAAATTCTCTTGTTGTTGCTATATAGTCTTTACACAAATATCTCCTGCTTATTAGGTATTCATCACCCACTCCTCAAACGTTTTCCTACTGGAACCAGCCAATGATATCAAGATCCTTTTGGAAGAGCATGTAGACATGTGCAAGAGGGTTCTGAACATCTACAGGAGTCTTGTCATGCATGAGACCATGGACCAGAAAACATGGTAAAGAAATAATAAAAAAAAAAAGATACTCTTACAGGCATGCAGTAAAGTAGATCTGTTGCTTTGTTTGTATGCTAACTTGTCTTTCTTAATTTATTCGATTTAGGGAGCAAATCTTGCTGGTTCTGCTCAGGGTGACTGAGTCGGTGATGAAAAGACCTCCATCTATTATGCCCCATGGCAAAAAGAGCAACACCTTGTCAGGCAGATTGGCTGGACCTGTCTTTCAGGTGCATGCTTCTGTTTCATGCAGTAAAAATGTTGTCCTGTCATTGTCCAAAGTAGAAATGATGCATGTGTAGTAAGATTACTGTCATATATGTCACATTAAATATTCTAATATCATTCTTTTTTTGTTTTTTGTTTTTTTACAGACACTCATTGTGGCCTGGATTAAGGGAAACCTTAACGTCTACATCAGCAGAGAACTGTGGGATGACCTCCTTTCTGTGCTGTCCTCCCTTACCTGCTGGGAAGAACTGGTCACAGAGTGGTCACTCACCATGGAGACCCTTACCAAGGCATTTGAATGATTCTGATTATTGTGTGCATTTTGTTTCTTATCTCAATACAGATGGATTATAATTCTTATTTGTGTACTCCTCGCTTTGAGAGGTTTAATTCAGTGTATTTAACATTTGATGACAATTATGTTCATCTGGCTCTCTTAGGTGCTGGCCAGAAACCTGTACATTGTCGATCTAAATGAGCTACCGCTGGACAAGTTGAGCGAACAAAAACAGAAGAAACATAAGGGAAAAGGTTGGTCTTTCACAAGCGCAGATTGAAAACATACTCCACTTTATAAAGTTCTTTAACATTTGACATAATTGCTCTTTTTCTTCAGGATACCACCAGTTTAATGTGTGATTTGTTGAATTTTGTATATATTTTAGTCTTCAATCTTGCTTTCATCGTTTGAAACAGGCATAGGTTCAGAGGGCCAGAGACAGATTGTGGATCATTCCTTCTCTAAAGGCTGGAGCAGAGATCAACCAGGTCAGGCAGCCATGAGGCAGCGCAGTGCCACCACTGCTGGATCCCCAGGAATTGAAAAAGCCAGGAGTATTGTCCGCCAGAAGACTGTCGGTCAGTATTGGTCTGGTGTGTTTGTAGGAATTACAATTGGAAAGGCCAGGAACCTTTTAATAATTTAACATTTTCTAGCTGAAAACCTGGGCATTTTTGTCTATATTTATTTAACTGAGTCTATTTGTGCATATGGCTTATCTTTTTTTCAGATATCTTTCTGTTCTTTATTACCTTTGCCAAGGCGGTTCTGTTTTTGCTGCTGTTTGTCTGACCCTGTATGTCTGTTCATCTGTTAGCAAAATAACTGTTGATAAATGTTGATAATGGGACAATGAAGAGATGATTTCATTAAGACGACTGCACTCTTCCAGTTTCTCAAATTCTCCGTTTCACTATATGAATGTGCCGGTACTTTTTCCCTTCCCTGCTGATGGCCCATTGCGTTGCTTCTTCTGTTTCATAAATACCTCCCTTACCTCTGTAATTCATTGACCTTAAACTCACTACACTTCTTCGTTTTAAAGTCTAGATATTTTGATGAATACAATGTCTACTGCTGATATTTAGCTAATATAATGATGATGACAAACTCAGTTGTCAGATGAAACTAATACTAAATGCTGTGAAAGGCCATTACAAGTGCTAACTTATTGCTAGTGATGTGTTGTTTTTGGAACGATTGAGCTTCAGATGTGAATTGAGAGGTTAGAGCCTCGAGTCCAGTCAGAGCTTTAAGTGCACCAACAGCATTTGTGTAGACATCTCAATGCCAGCAGGGGGTGCTGCAGTCCACACTGCAGCTTCAACTGGGCATTCTTTTTAGACTTGACTGTAATTTTTTTCTATTGCTTATAATCCACTAGAGTTCCTTCCTCACCTTACCTGTCACTGCATCTATATGCCCTTTTCTCCCTTTCATTCCCCTCCTTTCTTTAATTTTCTGTCTCACTCTCCCCACCTTGCTCTTTTTCTTTCTGTCTGTTCTTCCCACGTCCTCAGCTTTGCGTAGCTGTTCTACGGGGGACTCTTTGCTGTCCTCAGCCTCTATCCGCAGTGCTAAGAGTGCTCCTGCTCTGGCTCCGCCTCTTCCTGTCCTCCTTCACCACCACCACCCTTTACTACCCCCCCTTGCCGACCAGCTGGCAGGTACACACTCTTTGTACTACCTACCTGCCTTTCTGTGGACTTGCATTTCCTTTAGACTGAAATATTTTCCCTACTTTCTGCTCTTCTGACAATAACAGTTTGTTGTTTGCTGTATTATTGAGAATTTTTTGAAAAGTGTAATTTTCTTTTTCACGCTGCTCAATTGTTTTCACGCCATCCTTTCCAGTTTTCTAAAAGTCAAGATTTAGTCTAGAAAATTGCTCCGCTATTTTGTAAAAATTTAAATGTTATTACAGTTTTATATTTTAACTTGTTTGCATGAACCGTTTCCTGTTTGCTTGCTGCCTATTTACTTATCAGCACTCACACCCATCCCTCAGTTTCTTTTTTAACGTCTTGAATGATTTTAAGTGGCATTTGTTATTAAGTCGCTCTTGGATCAAGTGTAAAATCAGCAGCTATGACTAAATTCCATTTTTTTCCTTTACACTAATAATTAAACGTGATCATATTCTCTACTAAGATGAATTTCCTGATGTATGGTTTTACCTGTTACTGTTAATTGTCAGTTGAGGTAATGAGGTAAATAAAGTTTACCTTATTGGAAAATCGCACATTTTTTTAAGTCTGAGCAAAGTGTAAACTGTATAATATTGTTATGAATCTATCAATCACTTGTAAATTATATTCTACCTAACATTTGTAAATGCTGTTCGGTCAGACATGTTTGTTTGGTGTGGGCCTTTTTTTTTTTTTTTTTTTTAACTATAAATTTATTTTCTTGGTAGACTGCTGTGCAGCTTCACATATACAGGAATTTTAGTCTCCATGTATGGTTTTCAGTAATTTTTTTCCCTTTCCATTACTTTGATTACCAGACCTCGAGGACCCACCAATCACGCTGACATCGCGTACTTCTCGGATGCGCCACTCCTCCCAGAGCGATGAGGCCCCTCCTACCTCCTGTACTGAGGTGTTCCAGGCAGGGGTGTGTGACCTGGAGGCTTCAGCCCCATCATCCCTGGCAAGAAGCAGCAGTGCATCTGACATCATGGAGCCCTTCATTGCTGAGCGGGTCAAAGGTGAAGACCCCCAGAGAGATCGCACTTCCACCCCAACTCACTGCCAACACCCCACAGTTTCCTCCTTACTCACAGCCAACATTCACGCAGCTCAGCCTTGCCCACACACCCCTACCTCACCCTCTCCCACCCCTCATACCTTCTCTAATGGTGTTGTGTCATCCTCAGAGGCACAAGATGATGGTAGTATTTATGACCAGTTCTGGCACCAAGTTGACTCTCAGAACAAAGGTTCTGATTGGGTAAGCGAGTGGGATTCTGCCTTCCCTGGCTCTTCTGAAAAAGAAAACGAAGTGGAAGAGTGTGACATAGGGCCTGGGGCTGAGGAAGATGATTTATTCTCCTCTATAAGGGACTACTTTACTCAAAAAGGAGGTGAATGGAAGGAGGAGACAGGAGAGAAAGATAGTTCAGGTCCGGGCATAAATATGCCTGCATCTTTACAAACAAGTGCAGTTAGAACACCGATAGATTGCACTATAGACGCAGTAGAGGCAAGACAGGTGGTGACAGAAGACAGACAGGTAAGTAAGCCTGCAAGGCATAGCATTGTGGATTCAGCAGAGGAGAATGAGGGAAAGCAGCGGAGTATCTATGAATGTTTGGAATTGCAGTGTCATTGGCCACCACCTGGTGCGAAGACCACTTTAGAAAGACATACTGGAGAGAAAAAGGGAAGCAATACAGGAATGACAGCTGGAGGGGAAGGGAAATGTGGCGTGTGGAGAGAGACAGGAGAAGAAAAACCAAGTGAGCAAGAGATCAGTAAGAGGCAAGACGCTAACACAGTAGAGTCTACCACCGAGTCAAATCCAACTCTTCAAAATTTGGACACAGACAAGTACAAATCCTCTCTTAATACTACTAAACGCCACCATCCTGGTGGTGTTCATGTTAGCTTCCGTCCCGCGACCGAATCGGTCCAGTTCCACAACCCCCTCGATAGCAAAGAGGCCCACTGGAAAGCCAGGCTGCGACGCCTGAGTCACTTCCACACACACAGCCACTCCGCTGGGGAGAGGGCTGGAGCTGGGACAGGATCAGGTGCAAAAATGGGAGCAGGGGGCACAGGTAAGTTTGGTTCTGTCGCTGGAATTAGTCATAGAGGAGGTGCCCATGAGAAATCGGCCAGTGGAACGCCTTCAGATAACAGCGGGGTGGGAAGTGCTGCGGTACCTGGAGGTGTGGAAAACAGACCTGGAGGGGACAAGGACAGACAACACCTCGGATCCAACACGGGCCCTGACAGTCACACAGATGTGTCGTCAAGCAGTTCAGTTTTCTCCAGTGGGCCAGTATCAGGGGTGCGAGGCCGACTGGGACGTTCAGCTTTGCGATCTCGAGCCTCCCGCTCCCGTTCTCAGGAGCCCCGCAGCTCGGCCTCACGACACCACCAGGGGGCACTTCTCGGGGGCGTCTATAAGACTGTGGTTCATGCGCTGTCGTCTAAGCCCCGGCCACGAGGCCAGGGGTCCTCACAAGGCTCATCGCCACAGCGACAGGGCCGTGCTGCCATGGCTGACGCATCACTAAGAGACCTCTACTCCCACGTCTTGGGCTACTTTGGACGAAAGACGACTGCAGCAGGTGAGGATCGGAATAACTAGAGTGCTCACAAAGGACACAACAGATACAGAAACAGCTCGGAGAGACAAAACACACCACCAGACCAACATCAACAACTGCCTCTTTCTTTTCGGCTGTTTTAACTGGTTTGTTATGGAATGTTATTATTTGGCTGATACTCATCATCTTGCTGCTGGACTGAAATCCAACCTCCCTTTTGATGTGTTTCCACTTGAACATACCCCCCTCCTCAAAACCTGGTTCCCGTCAAGGCCCCTCATATCTTCCCAACTGCTCCTATACCTTGGAAGCCCTCTCCATCCTTTCCCTGTTTTCTTCTCTAAAGGCCTTTGGGATTTTAACCACCTTCTCCACTCCCTCTTCTCCCTCTCTTTGATATTGCATGCGGCCTCATCGTGTTTCCTTCGCCTTCCCCCTGGAAACAGGACCATCTTCAGAAGAGAACTTCTGCCTGCCCGTAGAAAAGAGAAAATCTAATGACACAAAAGATTCAATATCTTGCAGAATGCTCCCAGTTACTCTCATTTTCTGTCAAGCTTTTTTGCATACTTTGATTTATGTTGGTAGAGACATTAACATTTATCTTATAGAGGTAAATCAATGGTGAGTATTTTATTAAGGCAAGCCATTTTTGCACAAATGCAATGCTGTAGTTCATTGTCTTACCAATAGGAGGCGTTATATCGAACATAATTCACCTGTGCGAGGTGTAAATAATTTGGCGTGTCTATCTACGAAATGATTTGATTGAAGTGCTGTAGACAGATAGTTGGAAGCATAAGATAATATATGTATATTTGGCAGTGTTGAATGGTTATATGACTTGCACACTGCCAAGAGATGACATCAACCAAGATTATTGTTCTAATCCACATATTAAATCAGCAAGAAAAAAACCCATACTATTCATTGTTAGCCTCAAAGGAATAGAGCAAAAGCCCTGGTTACATCTGGGATTCACCACTGTAATTTCTCTTGATGTGAAAGTACTGTTGCACAATCATAGTTTCTTCCTCTCTTCAAGTGCTTTTCTTGCCAAACTTTAGCCAGATGACTTTTATCCATTTTTAATGTTTGTGCTTACAGTGTTTTGTTTGATTCAAGATGTGTGAATATCGCTAAGTTGGATAAAAATAGGTGTCAGAATATTTTTTGAAACGGATGCTATAGTGCAGATTTATAGTGTAACGTTATAGTCAAAACTGCAGACTGACGCCGGATATTGGATGCTGAAACTGGTGTCAGAGTGGTTGTGCTTCAGGGTCAGTTCATCACCGTGAATGGCCTCATCCCAGATTTGTAACATTTTAAATTTAATTATTTTAAATCTTAAAAACTAAATATAGCTAGAAAGAAAATATAAAAAACAAAAAGCCCCGCATTAATTTCCTGGTGAAGTCCCCATTGATAAGTGAATAGTGTGGCACGTTCCTTATGTGTGGCAAATTGTTTAACCAGAAGTATACAGTCTTCCATTTGTGTGGTCATATACATGTTGTCTGTAGGTATAAAATGATTCCTTTTTGTGACTGTATTACCGTTCAGGCCAAATGGCATTTAAAAGAAGACAGATGAATGAACTGTTGGTGACGTCAGGGCAAATAACCATTAGAGCTGATAGGCTGCATATTGTCTGTTTGCTTCATGTTTAATATTCAGAAGCAGTATCTGATTGTTTTAATAGGATGCTAACCTATGCTAACCTAAGTTTCATCTCTGTTGCACACCTGACCAGATCTGGGACAGAGAGCTTCACATCTTGAGCGATTTAAAATTACGTCTGATGTGGCACAGCAGTTTCATGGAAAATGTGCAACAGTATAAAATTTTCTTCAGCTAGATGGCAGCAGAGTAAAACCTTTTTGCTGTTTTGGTTCTGGACGTAGCCAGGCTCTGTCAGCCATAGGAACAATAATTTATTAATACTAGGGGCAGCGTATTCACTCATCTGATTCATTGTGAATTAATGTTTTCCGTTCTTAGAGCTTGTACAGAAAACTCACACAAACCACTCTCATTGCTGCCGGGCTGAATGACATAACTACTAATGTAGACATCTTATTTGTTGCTTGTTTTTCCCTAACATGATAATAATCTGACTGGCTTTCTGCATGCAATGCTTTTCTCGTGAGTTTGCCTGCAGTGTTATGGCTTGTTTTAACAACTGGCCTTTTGCTCATTTTAGAGACTACAGTACATACACATCGGGAGTCATACAACTCAAAAGGGTTTTTAACTTGGTAGCAGGGGTTTAAAAGGAAGTGGAAATAGCTGCATTAAAAACCATACAAGCTAAAGACAGTTTTTGAATATTCAAGTAGAACACTTAATGGGTCTGATCAGCAGGTCAGACCAAATCTCGCCAGCAGCTTAAATTTTGTTTGTTTTTCTTTCTTTTACCTGTTTCTGTGGTGTATACCTCTGTCATATGTATTTGTTTCCCGTTGTGTACCTGTCATACATTTATGCATTTTTTCATCATTTTCTTTGTGTAAATGTGGATGCATTTTGACCACTATTTTTTGTCTGCCACTAGTCAGCAAAGAGGAGGTGGTCCAGAAAGCTCGTCCAGTCTCCACTGATGTAGGAAGCACCAATCCAAATTTCTCTGACCTCATGGATGAGTTCATTCAGGAGAGGTTGAAGGCCAAAGGAACAACGGTTAGTATTGCACATTCTGATCAATACAGGCTCCGTTTTCTGTGTTCCAAATTTAAAGTTTTCACATTGACAAACAGGGTCGTCGTGGCAGCAGCCCGGGTAGTCTGGAAGTCCCCCGGGATCTGCCGGAGCTCCTCGAAGCAGGTCAGAGTCCTGGATCACGACCATCAGATGATCTCCGCCCTATTGATGATCCAGGAATTCCCTCTGAATGGACTTCACCTGCAAGCGCCAGTGGCTCTGATGTCATCAGCTCCGACAGCCAGTCAGACTCCTTTAATGCCTTTCAGTATTCTACCTGCAAGTTTGACAGTAAGGAATAATAACAGGATATAGCTTTATTTCCATTTTTATCTGGCTTTTATCTCATTCATATCTCATTTTGTCATAGATTTTACTTTCAGCTCAGAAGCATGTGGGGCAGGAGCTGCATCTGGTGGTGGGGGAGGAGGAGGAGGAGGAGGAGGTGGTCGAGGCAGTTCACTCGACCAGGATAGCCTGGGGGGGAGCGTTGCCTGTGAAGAGCATGAAGTTGCCAGTTTGACAACACTTCACCTCGATTCTGAGACCAGTAGTCTCAGCCATACTGTCACTGTTACTGGTAATGCACATAATGTAGCTGCTACTAAGTTGTTTCAGCAGTTCTTCATATTTCTATGTATAACAAACATTTTCAGTGTCATTCTCTTTTCAATATATGTAATTTTTCAGGTTCTGAGAGTGCATCTCCAATGCATTCCCTCGGGTGCTCTCGTTCTCAGACACCCTCCCCTGCCACACTGATAGCAGAGCACGCAAATCACACCCATTCCCAGTCGCACACACACCTCCAGCTGGACCAGAAACTACACAACTCTGTCCTGCAGACTCCAGATGACCTGGGTAATACTTATTCATGTACTCAAGTATGCAGTTCTTTCTGATAAGGACTCAGACAAAGTTATTGATTAATTAATTGACTGATTCTAGAAACAAGTGAGTTTCCCAGTGAGGACTGCAGCGTGATGGCAGGTGGCTCTTTAACTGGATGGCACGCAGATGTTGCCACAGTGATGTGGCGAAGAATGCTCGGTATCTTGGGGGATGTCAATTGCATCAAAGACCCAGAGATTCATGCCCAGGTCTTTGACTATCTGTGTGAACTGTGGCTAAACCTGGCCAAGGTATGTACTAGGAACAATAAAGCATTGCCTCATTTAAAACTACAGGAGCTTTTGTGTAAAAATCCTTTTTTTTTTTTTTTTTAAACAGATAAGAGATAATTTGGGGATTTCTCTTGACAATCAGTCGTCTCCACCTCCCCCTGGTCTGATCCCACCCCTGAGAATTCTCACACCCTGGCTCTTTAAGGTAGGCGTGATTGAGAGGATTTCTTATGTTTAAATAAAATTTATCCTAAAAAAAAAGCTATAACATCTGTTTCTATTTCTTTTCATTATTCATTAAACTTGTGTGTTATTATTTGAAGGCCACCATGCTGCCAGAGCGTTATAAGCAGGGTAAACTTCATGCCTACAAGCTGATCTGTAGGATCATGAAGAGGCGGCAAGATGTCTCCCCAAACACAGACTTCCTCACACATTTTTACAACATTATGCATCAGGGACTGCTCCATCAAGATCAGGTTTTTGTTTCTACAGTTGAATAAAACTAATGAACATCCAGTGAAAGCTACCTCTCATTTGAAGCAAATAAAACACAGCCTAATATTGAAAAATGAATGTGTTTTATATGGTTTCTACAGGATATTGTTAACACCATCATAAAGCACTGCAGTCCAAAGTTCTTCAGTATTGGCCTACCTGGAGCCACCATGTTAATCCTGGACTTCATCATCGCAGCCTCAAAAGTCAACTCCTGCTCATCGCTCAACGTAGGACACATGGAGCCAGCCGCTTTCATGGATTTGTATGCGGGTTTTACTGTGTTATTACACACTCTGCTGTTATCTTATCATTATCATTACAGGCCCCACGAGTAGAGGCTCAGATTCTGCTTGGATCACTGGTCTGTTTTCCCAATTTATATGGCGAGCTTCCAGCCCTCCATCCCCCCATATCTGAGGTGGTGCTTACCAAGTTCCCTGATGTTAAGGTAGCCATCATCATGTTGTTCTGTCTTTCTAGTCTTTTAATATAAGGTTAGCATATTTGCATCAAAAATAAACTTAAGTCATACAAAATATGCATTTGCCCTCTAAATCAGGCCAAATGCATATTTACTTTGCCTGTAGGGGGTTTTGGACCCAGACTAAAAGATAATATCTCATCAGGGATTCCTGTAACAGTTTAGAGCCACGGGAGCTATGTTGTTGTTAATATTTACTGAATAAACTGTCATTGCCATGCATGGCAGCACCTTATGTCTGCTAAGTGTTGTTTTTGTTTTGTTTTTTATTTTTTTTTATCCATTGTCGAGATTGAAAGTAAATGTTCTGAATGCAGTTGTGCACATGTTTCAAAGATGTTTGCATATAGAATATTATTCTGTGTCTGACCTTTGTGTGTGTTTGATAAACGGTGTGTTATGTAAAAAGCTGTCGAGGTGTTGTAGTTGTCTTCAGTGCTTAAATTCAAGGAAACATTTACCTTGTGTTTGAAAACTTTACAGGTTATTGTTTACTCTGCATATGATTCAGTAATTAATGGTGCGTGTTGGTTTGGGCATATCAATTAAACAGTCTGTAATTTTTTTTTATTTTTTTTTTAGGAACATGTCATTAAAACTATCCTAATATCTGCCAGGGATGAACCCTCTGCTCCTGCTAGGTAAGCTGGTTTGTTGTGTTAGTGAAGCTACATGGTGTGTGTTGTCAGTTTTTTAAAATTATTCTCCTGGAGTATGTGTGTGCAATTGATTCCTATACACAGAATGAGAATTTATCAGCAAGTGTGATCAGGTGTAAACTGGATGAGTGACTAGATAGATGCTGATTGTCTACACTGTATTCATTTAATTATTTTTTTAATCAATTTTTAGGTGTGTGGCTCTGTGTAGTCTCGGCATCTGGCTTTGTGAGGAGCTGGCTCATGGCACTCAACATCCACAAATTAAAGACGCTCTCAATGTCATCTGTGTTACTCTGAAGGTCAGTCGCAAGTTCTGATACCCTTTCAAGCTCCTAAAACAGTGTCCTAATTTAAAACCCAAATTAAGAATAGTCCATGTCATAAAAACAACTTGCATTACATGCTGACCTAGCTGAATAAATCGCTCTCCTGCAAAAGGAGGGCTTTGTTCTCATGCTTTGTCCTTGTTGACTCTGATGCTCCCTGTCTCTCTGACTCTGATCCAGTGAGATCAGACAAAAGTATGAATTTAGTAATGGATTTTTTTTTTTTTAAATAAGAAATGTACTAAGTTTAGTTGACTTCATGGTTTGCTTTATCATAAAGCTTTTTTCTTGTGAAGTGTTCTAATTAAAGTATTTATCTAGCTGTAATAAATGCAGGATAATGCCAGCTAGTGTGAGTTTGAACAATAAACTGGCTTAAAAACTGGACACATTTGGTGTCAATGTTATTGCTATGGCAGGCCGTAAAGAGCCAACCTATGATGGAAATATTGTTGGGGGTGATTGTAAGTGTTGGTGTGAAATTGCCTCAGTTGGTATTGTCTGGTTCAGGCAACTAGACTGGGACGCCTGTGCATTGGAAATAATGCTGTCCAATATTCCCTGTCTCATCTACGGCCAAGTGGCTCAAGATGGACAGACACACACATACATATTTTCCATCTTGGAATCCCTAGCTGGTGTATCGGCAGCCAAGGGCCTGCTAAGACATTACGGCTACACAGACACACTTGCATTCACCCACTCCTGGGAGCAAGTCCTGGACTGTCAATATGTTTGGTCCTCCTTCAGATAGCAGACTAATCCAGAGGGAATGCTGCAAGCTGTGTCACAAACTCATACACACATGTTGTCCACTTTGGCATCCCTTATGTTCATACCAGCAGCCAGTAGCCTCAGACCTGGGCACGATAATATATACTGTACACACACACACACACACACACACACACACACACACACACACACACACACACACACACACACACACACAGCTTTAGGAATTGACATATTTCCATGGATAGCCACCTCTTCCTGATGTCCTCCTGTCTCACCACCTGTCTCTTCTCTTCTCTGTTGACTGCAGATACAATAGATGACACCTCACCATCAGGAATAATATGTTATCAGAGTATTACAACTGGATGGGTCAAAAATAACAAATATTTTATAAAGAGCTGCACGGTACAAATTTGTACAATTAACCCAGGCAAATTTATGACATTTAGATTTTGAATTTGTTGAAGTGCTCTGCTTCTTCTTTTCAGTAAAACCTCTACTAAACCTGATAATGTCTAATGTTGATAGGTATCTTGGTTCACACTGTTATGAAACTTCAGCGCTCCCATAGAACCTGAAGAGTTAACACAAATGCATCCATGTTTTTTGTCATACAGTACCCCAATAAGAATGTCGCCCTGGTAGCTTCCGACATCCTTCACCTCTTAATCAGTTATGTGGATCATCTTCAGAAATACCCTCCTGAAACTCCAAAGAAGATTGTCGAGGTGAGACATGCTGTACCTCATTGTGTACATCCTTTATATGGTCACAATATAAAAATGGGAGCAAATCAGAAAAAACATCACTACAATATCACCATGCAGTGTTATTAAATCGTATGGTTCTGTAGAATTTATTAAGATTTTTACTTGTGTTTTTACAGATTTTGATTGCAACCATCACATACTTGCTGCCTTCTACTGAGTCCTCTCCACATGAACAGGATAAGAGGGTAAAACCAAACAAACACATTTTCTTTTTTCCCCTGACATTGCGATGTATGCTTTTGTAAGCTCTTACTCCTATACCTGTGTATGTTCCAGCTGGTCGTATCGCTCCTGCTGTGTCTGTTGGACTGGGTGATGGCTCTGCCTCCACAGACTCTACTTCAGCCTGTCCAGACACGAAGCCTCCCGGAGAAAGAGCAGCCAACCAAAACACTGCTCAGCTGTATTTATAAGGTCTAAATGTGTCATATTGTAACTCAGCCCATCAGCAGAGCAAAACAGTAGCAGATTTATTTGAAACGATATCCCATTTCCTTATTTAGGTGTTGCATGGGTGTGTGTATGGAGCCCAGTCTTTCAACAGTCAGAAGTATTATCCAATGCAGCTGTCAGACCTGCTGAGCCCAGACTATGACCCGTTCCTTCCATTAGAGAGCCTCCGAGAGCCAGAGCCGCTGCACAGTCCGGACTCT
Source organism: Arothron firmamentum (assembly GCA_016586285.1). NCBI lineage: Eukaryota > Metazoa > Chordata > Actinopteri > Tetraodontiformes > Tetraodontidae > Arothron > Arothron firmamentum. Next base: position 259,786 of record BJFM01002808.1, read on the forward strand.
GAACGCTCCAGCAAGGTTCAGCCTGTCACTGAAGGTATTTTATTATGTGACTTTAATGAGACACTGCAATAAATACGAGCAGGTGAAAATAAACTGCCTTGAAGCAAATTACATTCCAGACCACAAGCAGATATGTCTATACTGTGTGACCTATGAAAATCCTCAAAAATCTTCTTTTAAAAAAAACAAAAACAAAAAAACTGCCTGGCTTTCCAGTGTGTGTTTGCGTGCATGTCCGTGCACATGCATTGGTGTGTGTGAGGGGAAATCTTTGTCACCTGCTGTGGTCCATCAGGACACAGTGATGAGTAATGACCGGAGCACTTTGATATACCATGCATTTCCTCTCTTCTTTTTTTCTTCTTCAGTGCGTCATTTCTGTTCTGTCTTTCACATGGTGCTTGAACAAATGACCATATTTTTGACAATTCACATTTTTTCAGTGGTTATTTTGTTTCCTTTTTTAGTTGTTTTTTTTCCTTCTGTAGAGCCCTCCTAAGGATTAGGGAGTCCTTCAGAATGTCTCGTCAGTCCATGTCTGTACTCTTCGTGCAGCTTTGTCAATAAGGAGTTATTGGATAGCTTGTACATGTCACAGTGTGTCTTTAATGGTGTTGATTAGCCAGCATCTCCTGGCAGCACAGTGTGTGATGGCATCGGCGTCTTGGTGATATGTGACAAACTAATCATGTACAAGCCCGAGTGTATGTTTTTACCTCAGCCTGCAATTCCTGGAGTTCAGTTTTAATTCAAAAGTCAAACGTTACGTTAGAGATTACTTCCCTCTGTTTTGTTCCCTCTCTCTCTCTCTCTCTCTCTGCAGTTCACAGCCGGATTCAGCAGGGTCTTGTTTCCATTGCAGCAAGAACAGTTATCACACACTTGGTCAATCATCTTGGACATTATCCAATGTCTGGAGGTCCTGCTACCCTCTCTAGCCAGGTAGAGTTGTTTGATATATGAATTATATTTGTTTTTAACCTCTTGTGTCTGAGCTTCTTTAATACATGGGGAAGGGATATGTAGTATTTTTTTTAAAGTAACATTTATGAAGGTTCATACTAAACTAAGACATTAATTTAGAATTACATTAAAGTAATTTTAGTACTGCCAATAGTACTATTATTCTTTTTAACTGATACAATAGAATATATGTGAATCTGTTCTGCCTAAGAAGCGATGCTTACTTTGGTTCTACCAATAATGTCTCCCTGTGGGACAAATAAAGTCTATTTCTATAGCTGAGTTTACGTGACAGAATGTAGCATTGTTTTTCAATTTAGGGGTCACCCATATTTTTTTGTAGGTCGCTGAAAACCAAGACAACCCCTTCTGTGAGAGTGCAGATCTGGGTCCAGAGCTTTTCCACTCACCCAACCTTCAGTTCCTGGTTTTGAATGGCTCTGCTCTGCTGTCAGTATATCAGGTAAACCAGAATTTAAGAACATGGATAAATGTAGAGGCTTGAAAATAAGAGTCAAACAAAAACAACTTCACACCAGCCATAACTGTGATTGAGTTTAAATTAAGAGGAAGTAGAATTCATTTTGTGCTCTTTAGAAATTGTTCTTATTAATACAAATTTCAGCGCAGTAATTAATTAGAGACTTCAAGGTCTAAAGATGCTTCACTCGCACTTTTCACTTTTGTATTCTAAAGTTAGTGTTGGATTTCCTCTCTCCCTATTTTTCACAGATTCGATCAGAATCTGGTGTACCAGGAGGTGGAATGACAGCTGGCCTGTCCTCTGCTCCTGCTTGTGTGCGTGTCATCATTCGTGATGTAGCAGGAAAACACTCCTGGGACTCTGCTGTTCTCTATGGGCCTCCACCATCTTCCCCAAACAGCCCCACTCACACATATTCGCCACATACACAATGTTGCTATGAAGCAAATGTCCAATTCTGCACTCCACAGGGAGGACAGTCCAAGAAGTTGGGAGTAAGTAGAGAAGACAGCGGAGAGGGGAGACAGGAGGACACTGAGACAGAAGACAGCAGAGGGAGAGAGATGGAGGGAGAAAGGCAAGGCTTTCAGGGGGAAGGGGGGGAAAGACAAGCACGGAAATTTGATGAAGAAGAGAAGGGAAACCAAACAGGGTGCGAAGAAGATGTGACTGAGGAGGAAACAGAAAAGATTGAAAATAGCCTGGAGATAGAGGGCCATGAGGAGTCGAGTCTTGAACAGATTCTCGCTCCACCTTTGGCAAAACGTGTGTGTCGGGAGGCAGTGCCAGCGTGGGACTCACTGATGGAGGGGGATGATGCATTGGATGAAACGCTGCAGTACCTGGGATACTCTAGTCCCGAGTGTTTGCAGAGAGCAGGTACACCTTCACACACACACACACGGACAACACCAAATGCGTATTTTCAGCTGTGATTTCTTCTGTATAAAACATAGAAAAAACAGTATTCTGCAACACGTTGGAAGGGTGCTGCTAACGCTTTCTAATATTGTAAAGCTTTTATTTAGAAAGCCAGAATGTGTAGCGTTCCTTCTTAGCTGTTAAACAAATTGTTTAGGTAGAGTCTTGGGGAATATTATACAGACTAACATCCTTCAATTTCCTTTCTAAATGAAATTGGAACTTTAGTAAATTGATGTCAGATACATCTTGTGCATATTTTATATCCAAGTACTATAAATACAGAGAAATCCTTAAACAGTTAGTGACTGCACATTTAGTCATTTTTATTTTAATTCTCCAATTTAGAAAAACTTTGATAAAATAAGACACTGTTTGCATATAAATCATAAAAAACTTGCTATTGGCTTTAGATTCTCGGTCTGGCATTTTGAAATATATATATCTGAAATATTCAGGGTAGTTTTTTTTTTTAAACTGATTGCTTTCTCCTCAGCACAGAGCAGCTGCAGGGTAGCACACAGCAATGTCACTTCCTTGTAAACACGCATTAAATCTTCAGAGTTTTTGTTTGTTTGCCCCCTGGTCTTGCTGAGAATTGCTGCTGTGAATAACACTAAGCGTTAACACCACCACAGGAGCCCATGTCACACGTTCAGCAGAAGCCTGCCACACTGTGCCTCATTTGACTTTTATCAGAAGTTAATTATTTATCAACTGATTGATTCCTCAAGGCATGCCACTCAACATCCCTGCACCTCCTCCGGGTTGTGTGTCAGAAAAACAAGAGAATGATGTCATCAACGCCATCCTGAAGCAGAGTGCTGCTGAAAGAGAGTTTGTCCTTCAAGTATGTGCACATTGCGCCCCTCCGTTAGCTTTAGCCTCAGAATCCTCAGACTATTTTTTCTTGTCAATCCCTCATTTTGTAGTTGATTATTTTTATACTTAGCATTTGTTTAACAAAGTTAAATTGCTGCACTTTTCAGAGAGGTGAAGAGTTAAACATGAAGGCAATGCAGCAGGTGGAACCAGAGACTGAGACCCCACAGTCCCCCTTCTACTACTGCAGACTACTGATCAACATACTGGGACTCAATTCGTGGGAGAAAAGGTGAGACCAGCCATGACTAATGTAACCCATTGTCAGTTATAGAGTTTAATTATATATGTGACTAGGGCCCTGTCTTTGTTGAATTAGATAACTAGTCTATGCTCAACCTTTGCAAACAGAAAGAGCAACTTTTTTCATAGTGGACACTTTACACAGAAAACAAAAATGAGTTTTATGGTGTGCACTGAGTGAAAGTGGAAATGTGGATCACATTATTTCATTCAATTCATGCACAAACAGAATGCAAGTGCATCAAGTCACCATGACAGTGACACACAGCGCTGCAGCTATTTACTGAATAACATTAAAATTCTTTCTTCTCAAGTGTTATTTATTTTGAGATGACTCCTTCTTGCCTGTAAAGAAAAGCCGTTCAGTCAAAATGAATATTAGGTAGTCCAGCCACTGATAAGGAGGGTTCTCCTCTTCTCCATTTTCTCACTCTTTTTAGATATCTGCACCATCTCTGTCTCCTTTCAAAGTCTCCGAAAAGCGTCCGTGACCTTGAGCTACCCCATGAAGCTTGACATATTCTTATCCTCCAATAATTGAAATCTAAAAAACTTTATTCAACTCAATGAAGATTGAATTAGAAATATGCAGTACCAGTTTACTCCATGTTAAAGATAGGGATTGCAATTGAATTAGCTATTTTTCTACCAGGGAATCAGGTAATATAATATGGTGGCAATTTAGCAAAGCCACATTCTCTACTGGAGTGGTCCTGTATGGTCCTTGAGGCTTGACGTTACAGTTTATTGGTTTTAGAGATGCTCCTGCTTGCATCCACATAAGGGTGTAGTGTAACGTTATATTGTAATGATACTTGAAATTACAGCAATTTGTTGAAGTTTTGATAGGATAACTTGTGTCTTTATTTTGAACAAACCAATTTGAAGAGAGAGTTTTTTAAATATCCCAGTACTTTTTGGTGGCCACTGATGACCTTGTTATCCATCCAATAGTAGAGCATTTCTTCCTCTCTGTGACTAAAATACCCTAGGTTTCGCTTTAAAGCAGTCTGTCCAGCTAATGGACACTCATCGTTCTTTAGACTTTATTCACGGAATTACTCCGGCTGTGATGAGCCTGCACAATAGGCTTTTTAAGGCACCGTGCACACGTGTCTGACAAAAAGTGTGATAATGAGTACAGTACGCTATCGATCAGACTCAATCCATTTGAAGTTTGAATAAAAGACGGTCCCTGGAGCAGTGAATGATCATGATAGAGACAGCAAATCAGAAAACAGGATGGTGAATGCAGATGAGGAGGAAAAATTGTAAAACAAAACAAAAGAAACCAATGTTGGAAAGTATCTAAATAATAAGGGTGCTTGGATGTTTGGTTTGACAGATGGGGGGAAAAGAGGAAAAAAAAGATCTCCTAATCATCTGTTATTGTCCTCTAATGTCTCTCCAGGTATTCATACAGGACATTACAGACACTCAGATACTGACAGTCACCCATGTGCATGTGTGTGTCCCCTTTTGTGCTCTTCTCTATAATCCAGGGTGTAAATGGAGTCTTTTAGAGCAGAGAATGAGGCCATTACCAAGTATCAGTTTAATAAAGAGTAAATTGCTCCCTCTTTTTCCCCCCCTCTCTCGCGCTCTCTCTCACCCTCACACAGACTTTATTTTCTGCTCTTTTTTGTCCCTTCTCGCAAAGAGCAAAAAGAATGATGTGTCATTATCAGTCCACTCAAAGCCTCACTGCTCAAGCCTCGGTTGCGTATTAGCAGAGTGGCTGTTGGTCGCTCGGACACTTTAAATGGTCTGTGGACATGTTTGTTGGTATAAAAATACTCTTGTTTTTTTTTTTTTTTTTTAATATATAGAGTATAGAGGTGGTAATACCTGTAAAATGTTGCACTCTTTTTATTAATCATGGGTTGTTGTTTTTTTAAACATGTTTTAATTTTCAATGATTCCCTTGTGTGGGATTAATAAGAAGGCTTTTCAGTAGAGGGGGATATAGTCCCATATATGACTCTAACACATGGTCTTTGTATACAGATCTGTAGTCAGCATGCTCATGTCACAATGCCTAACACAGACGAGTACCTGCCCAGTGCAGAAATTCCAGTAATGGCTAATGGTTACAAGTTAAATAACCCTATAGCTTTACGTTTCCTAAATTGTGCGTGTGTCTTTGTCTTACAGGAGCAACTTTCATCTGTTGAGGAAGAATGAAAAGTTACTGAGAGAGTTAAAGAACCTGGACTCACGGCAGTGGTGAGAAAATATGCAGATGAATGAATTATTTTATTCTTTATATGTCATATTTTACGCTATCCACAGCAAATATTTTAGTAAGCTATATGCTACCTATATAGTGCCATTCACAGTGTGAATTGGTATATTTGTTGATTTATATCATCTTTGGCATCATTACGTATTGAGCATATCTGTTCGTAATTAGATTTGTGAATAATAATAACCAATGTGTTACATTGATTGATTGCTATTGTTACATTTTATTGTAGTAATTGAAATTAGACCCTGATTTCTATCAATTTCCCAGAGGGAAATGTAAAAAAAGGTGAGTAAACCACACTGAATTAATGAAGCTAATTTTATTTTAGATTATCCACTTTTCCCTACTTTATGAGACAATCCTAGAAATGTCACCATACTGTAAAATACAATACAAACTGCTCTATGCTGTAGGGAAATTAGGTGAAAGTGCATCTTTATTGAAATCAGTGAGGAAAAATAATTGTTTTTTCTTCATTAGACATTGTGTTTATTATTATTTTTCTTTCCCTCTCTTCTAGTCGTGAGACTCATAAAATAGCAGTGTTTTATGTGGCTGAGGGTCAAGAGGACAAACACTCCATACTTACCAACACAGCAGGCAGCCAGGCTTATGAGGACTTTGTGTCTGGGCTGGGCTGGGAGGTAATTGTTCAGACAAATCCTTTTAAATCTAGTACCATTTTTTTCTGCATGTTTATTGGACTGAATTTGATCAGTTATAATTGAATCTTTCTGTCTAATTTTTTATTGAAGCCACTTTCAGTTAAGACTTTTGTCTGATAAGAGGCACACAGATGGTTTAATCTGTAGATAATAGCTTAAAATGAGTGTGTGGTTTTTTTTTTTCTTCTACAATACAGTTCTGTGATTGTATGATCCCGTAGGTGGACCTTGCAACTCACTGTGGCTTCATGGGAGGTCTACAAAGAAATCGCAGTACAGGCCAGACTGCACCATATTATGCCACCTCCACCACTGAGGTCATTTACCATGTCTCCACACGTATGCCACATGACCAGGATTACAACCTCACCAAGAAGGTAATGCCAAACTGCCTGACCTGGGTAGATTTTTTTCATTTGGTAGATTTTATCAAAGCAGAGGAGTTTTCTTTTTTTCTGATTTGTCCACCTAATGCAGTGGAAGTGTCAAACCAAGTGTGTGCGTGCAGGTGGGAGTGTGTCTCGCTCTGCCCTCCACACAAACAACCATCGCTTGATGCTGGTGTGACTAAAGCACACCGACATCTCTAATGATTCAATGATTCTTTGGAGCCGTCCTGTCTGTTTGTGCATGGTGTGAGCTTGTATCACTGTCTAGACAGGCAGTTTTATTTTGTGTGTGTGTGTGTGTGTGTGTGTGTGTGTGTGTGTGTGTGTGTGTGTGTGTGTGTGTGTGTGTGTGTGTGCGCACCTGTCAACCCTCAGGCTATAGGTGCTCTGCACATGGCCATAATGTCCCTTTAATCAGATCATACTTCCTGCTTCTCAGCCTATCACATTGCTGCAGGCTCTTCATTGGATTATCAGCGCCTGGTCCAACACCATCCGTCTCCCTGATCAGCTGATGGCCCCATCAAATACACGTGCATGCGCACGTACACACACACACACACACACACACACACACACACACACACACACACACACACACACACACATAAACCCTGTTTAACTTGAAACAAACATATATCCACTTGGGTGTTTTTTCACATCACTCTGAACAAATATTATCATGACTATAAATATTTCCTGTTGGACACAGGTGTACACATGTGTGGTTTACTAAAGCCTGTACTACATATCTACAGAAAGGGGTAAAACTAGCAGACGTTAATCCTCCGTTATGAATTTTAGCCAAATGCAGATCATTTAGCCAAATACAGGGCATCTGGTTCCCATTCTTTACTGAGGTGACATCACCATAAGTGAAATATTTTTGAACTATTGATACATTTTAGAGAACATCAGACAATGAGACTCCACTTTTTCATTTCATAATCTTCCATCTAATGGATGGAAAAAAATCTGACAGCCGAAATACAGCTGAGAGGTCATAATTCTAACTTTCCAAGTGCGATAGTGGCAGAGCTATGAGTTGTGTTTCATTGTGACACTTTCGGTTCCAACCACTGTCATGGGGAGTGTCTCTAAAAGATCTATTTTATTTCTGATTTGATAAACCGCAGTGTTTAAATCTAAGCATGTTTTTCTAAATGCTCAATAAATCAACTTAATGCAGCGGTTGTCATAAAATATGAGGCTGATTAACACCATGGCTCAAATTTAAAATTTGGCAAGTGTTCTTGTAGCTAGTGGGTGGTCACTTGCAAACATGAATAAGACTTACCTTTATTTCCAGCCAGGGACTTTTAGATGAATTTTTTAGGTGAACGTGTGAAATTAGGTTTCATCCAATTGTGTATGGTGACGTAGGTGCATTGTGAATGTTTTATTTAAAAATATGCAAATGACAAAGTTACAAATTATGCCAATTTCACAAGTAGTAGCAGTAATTATAATTCAGCTGAACATTTTATCTGTAACACTTTACTCTTTGAGCTCTGTGTGTGTGTTTGCTCTGTGTGTTGGCAGACATCAAGGTTAATGACAGGTCTGTCAAGTGAGAGTGTACTTCACTGATTGAATGGGGGACCCCCCCCCCCACCC
>BJFM01002808.1:290334-306650 GCA_016586285.1 Arothron firmamentum
TTGAACCTTACAGACAAGCAGCAGTAAAAGCATTCCCCTGATGGGCAGTCCTGAGAGCAGATCTGTCAAGCTTTACTCACATACTCCAGTATCCCTGAGTTCCAGTTTGACCAGACTCCACCCATTAATAGTTATTCTTGCTTGATGACTGCTGACATGACGAGAGGCAAAGAAAAGCCAAACGCCCAAGAATAACACTGATTACTCATAGCGGGGATTTAAAAATGAAAGAATCCTCATGTAAATATTTATGGCTGGAAATCATCCTTTTAGCAGTTTCACACTCATTACAACTTTGCTTCTATTTTATGTGTAATTTCCTTCATCCTGGTTTCCCCTCTGCTGCAGTCAGGGGGATGGTGCTGCCAAACAAATGAAGATATAATGTGCTTCTGGCCAAATACCTACTCTAAAACCCTTTTGTTCATAAACTAAACACAAGGTGAAAATATCCAAATGTAAATGCAGACTGAAATATTGCAAAGAAAAAAAACAAAACAAAACCCAGAGTGCTTCGTTTAAAAACTGTGTGCAGATCAGCTTTCCTTCCGTCTTGTCCTTCAGTCTCTGTGCATTCCTTTCCTGCATTCATCTGCCTCTCTGCAGTTCAACCGGGGGTCTTTGTTTTCCCTGTGCAGCTGAAGCTGGCTGTGAGCTGCAGTCTGGACACAGAAAATGCATTGGAAAAAACCAAACAAAACAAAAAACTGTGAATAGCCTGAGTGGCTTGTATTACTTGTCCTCAGAACAGACCTTTTAGTTCCTCTATCAGAAACTGAACCCAAAATGAGACGGCCCGATTGACCTTTAGCCCGGAATAGTGTCAAAGAAATCTAACATCTTTACAGTCCACAACCATCAGACCAATTAGGCTAAAGGGTCAAGCATGAAAAGAATAAAATGTGCTGAGAGCGAAGCCGGAGCTTCCTTGTTTTACTGGTCATGCAGAGAGAACAATGGAAGTTCACGCACGCCTGGAGTTTCCCTCAGACTGCCAGAACATCACGTTCAACCTGCTGTTTGTTTTCATGGTGACATGTTATAGCCTCGCAGAGAACTTGGAGTCCTTCCATCCTTTCTACAAAGGAAGTAAATGAGTTATTTGATATTAGGGTTATTCTAGGCACGGAGGTGGGATCAGCGGGGATTTAATCCCCTTCCCAGTAAAATAAAGTTAGCAGTGGCACTGCTCGCCATGTGTAGCCTTACAGCGTTAGGTGGCAAAATATCCAGCACACAAATATTTAAAGCGGACAGACCTTTTTTTATGAGGTGCACAAGATCTAAATGCAGCAGGGAAACTCCTGTCTGTATGTTTTATGATATTATTTATGGCATGATAGGCAAACTCAGATTATGCTGTAATCTTGTAGTCTCACTGTTGCCACTGCCCCCTTCGGTGTTCGAGGACCCGTTGAGCAACATCTGCCTGCGTGAAGTGATTCTGCAACGATGGTGCAGTTTCAGGACTTTCCGTGCACACATCCCCCCTTTGCTCAGGTCAACACCAACATTTTATGCTGGTATGCACACGACCTCAGGGCAAGCAGGTAAAAGTACCCAACGTTTAAATTAGCCAGATTGGATGAATTTAGTGCCTCAAGCTTGCACATCCATTAAAACCCAGCATGTCACGGTGGAGCTGTTGCAGCTTTGTTGTGAAACAAATGCAAACATAATTGACTGTGTATCAGTGATAGTTTTATAAAAAAAAACAAAAAACAAAAAAACCAAAAACCTTTCCCAACCTCCTCATAAGAAAATTGATATGGTGATGTTGAAATTTGACACTAAAACGTTCTGGCCTGCATGCACTGCACACGTTGTACTGTAAGACAATATTAGACATGGTGCATGGAGAATGATCTCATAAGAGGGCAGTCTTTCCAGCGTTTACACTCATCTTTAAAGTGACTAAAGATAAGTCATTTTCGTTCACCGAAACTCCTCATGAAACTCCTTTTTTCCCCCTAGAGTACCTTAAATGCTACTCTGTTGCCGTCCAGGCTTCAGTTTTCAGCAGTGCTCTGCTCGGGTGGAGAGCAGCGGGCACAAAGACATGCGTGGCTGCTGCTTTGCAGCCTGTTTCTGCAGAAACCCGACTGGAGCACTGCAGCCATCTGTGTCCCAGCCTGTCGCGCTACTCGTGACAGTGTATGGAGTGTATTTATGTAGCTGGACAGAAATCCCCCGCTGGAGCCAGCAGGCTGCCTTCTGTTATTCTAGTGACAGTTTTAGTGGAAATCCCCCACCTAGTTCTAAGCTCCGCCCCTCTGCAGAGGACATTTACAGACTGCTTTCCACAACTCCGTCAGACGAAAAAAGGAAACCGAGCGCACCTCGTCTGACCATGGACCTCCACAGGACCAGCATATTAAACCAGATGGATTATAGCCGGGAGTCTAAGGAAGGCAAGCCGACTCAGGCGACGGACGAGCGCCTCGACAGCGGCTTGGACTCGCTGCGGGAGGAGGAATACCAGGCGGTGGCCGCGGAGTTCCATCGGCTCCGGGTAGAATGTGAGCCTCCGCCGCACAAACAAGCTCCCGCTGTAACCGCAGAGCTGCACGAATGGAAAACACAGATCACGGAAGACGGAGACACGTAAGTTTGCCGAGAAATCTGCTTTGGTTTTATTGCAATTGGGGTTTTTAGAATATGAGGTTGTGCGTGTGTTGGAACCATCTTTGAAGGAAACTCGATCTCCTTTTCTTCCTCCGTAGCGTGTAATTATCGCGAGGCAGGCCCGGGCCTAACGGCGCCCGGGCTCGGCTTTAGCTAGAAAATAGCTCATGAAAAACACGGCTATAATCGCACGGTGCTTGCGTTCGGGTGTTTAAAAAGGGCCCACGGAGATATTGGACGTAAACAAAAGGCTATTATCAGCAGGGAATCTACTATGGCCGCGGGTCAGGTTGGGAAAGTCCCAGGCGCGCCGCCGAGGAATCCAACCGCTGCGCGCTCCCGTGATGCGACGCGAAGGGGGAAAAGTGCAGAAATGAGACACGCAAAAACACGGATCTGGATGTTACTTAAGAGTTGTTTTTTGTTTATTCAAGCACCATTTTCATCCGCCTAATATATAGTATTTAGATTAATTTAAGCAGATCGGGTCAAACAGTCGAACTTTAAAATATCATTATATAAAGTGTGTATGTAAGACATTAAGGGGAGAGTCTTTGATTTATCAACTTCAAAGTTACTGAGACGTTGTCATAGTCGATAAATCCTCTGCAGGCGTGTAAGAATTTTTCTAGCTTTTGTCAACAGTATTATGCATCGGAAACCCATAATTAATGGCAATTAAGAGCAACTTTTTGGTTTGATGAAAAAAGCTCGCAGGTCTATTGTGTGTCTGGGGATGTGCTGTAGGAAATTTTGCATTGGCTTTGTAGATGAGAACTGACTTTCTATGACCTGACTGTCTGCAGGCTGCTCCACCTGGCCATCATCCACGAGGCCAGCAACTACATTAAAACAATGATCGACCTGTCTCGCAACACGCAATTCCTCAACGTACAAAACGACCAAAGACAGGTGTGTGCCACACTGGTGTCTTCTCAGGCTTTTGTTGTCGTTGTTCTTGTTGCTGTTGCTGTTGTTATTTCCTCCCGTTTCCAGCAGTAAAGATCTTGTTTTTCCCCTCTCAACCCAGACTCCTCTCCACCTGGCTGTGATAACAAACCAGGCGAACGTGTGTCTGGACCTGTTGGTGTCCGGCTGCGACCCCACGCTGGTGGACGACCACGGGGACACGCCTCTGCACATCGCGTGCCGCCACGGCAACCTGCTGTGCTTCAGCGTCATCACTCAAAACTGTCAGCCAGAGCATCTATGCAGGATGATGGCGGCCTGCAACTACCACGGTGAGACCTTCACGCCAAACGCTGCAAACACAGCGTCAGAAGGCTTGTGCGCACGTGTAGGCATCAAGTGTGCAGACCAGGCTGGATACTGGTTGAACTGGTGTAGAATTTTTTGTAATTTCACGCTAATTGTCAGCACTACGTCGCTTTGGTGTGTTGAGCGCAGGGCAGCTGAGAAGAGACCTTTATTTTTTCCCCAAACAGTAATTATCTGCCCACAACATCCTCATTTAGGTTAAAGTTTGCAGGATCACAGTCAGCATCAGTTTAAAGGGCTGATCTGGTGTCAGTTGTTGAGCTTCTGTTGTGATGGCTGTTTTCAGGTCAGAACTGCCTCCACCTGGCCTCAGTCCAGGGTTTCCTCTCCTTGGTGGAGAACCTGGTGAATTTAGGAGCGGACATCAACGCACAGGTAGAGGAAGCGCACGCTTGCACGCTGGCCCTTCCAGCCGACGCGTCCTTTCACGTGTTTCTCACCAGCTCTGCTGCCTCTTATAGGAACAGCGAAACGGTCGCAGTGCGCTTCACCTGGCAGTGGATCAGCAGAACCTCTCCCTGGTCAGGCTGTTGTTGAACAGAGGGGCGAACCCCAACCTGGTGAGCTCGGGGGGTCACACCCCCTACCACCTCACGTACGGTCGCCATGATGACGACATTAGGAAGGAGTTGTACTCGATGACCGACCCCGACCTGAGGGAGCTGCCTGACAGCGAGCTGGACGACAGCGAGGAAGAGGAGGAGGAGGCGTCTGACGAGGAGGTGTGTGTGCGCGCGGTGAAAGCCGAGCCGCTTCTGCCGGCAGACGTTGGCAGCTTGTAATAACCCGTGTGTGTGTTTCCAGGTGGGCTATGATGACATTCAGTGGAACGGACATTAGCAGGTCACCAGCCAACACAATGAGACGGTTACAGAGGCTGTGACGAAGACTGTAGAGGACGAGAGAAGAGCGTGTCTGCTGCTTCCCGCCCAACAGGCTGGGGGACGCAGCGCAGACACCACCGCAGACAAACAGGCAGCTGAGAAGGAGAAGCAAATAAAGACTGATGGCCAAATAACCCCAAACGCGTCAGCTCCAGGCTGCAGGAGGAGCGCGCCGAGACGGGAACGCTGTACACGGCGCATTGTAGCGCTGCGCGAGAGGATTCCTTCATCGCAAATTTAAAAAAACATCCCGACGTACCTGTAGCAGCTCTGTTGTATGATAGTGTAAATGCTGTGTATACGAAGATGTATTTTTTATGGAAGCTGTGAATGTGTACAGTTGAGCAGGTTGTATATGTGAGGCCACAAACAGTCCAGCAGACTCCGGTTAAATTAAAACAAGAAATACTCACCTTGAACACTCATGTCTTTTCATTTCTTACTTTAAAGGTCTTCTGTTCACGTGTGCAGTGCCGATTGTCAGCATTCTGTACCAACGAGTAAGAGCCTTTACTGAGAAGTTAAAGCCAAAATGATGTTTAGAGTCTTGAGGTGACTGTTGAAGCAATGTTGTGTTCAGCAGGTGGCTCTTGTCTCCCTCCACAGCTTCTCTGCCAGCGTAATAATCATCTGTTTGTCTGAGAGCTATAAAAAGGCAGCGCCGCCATAGATATAATTGCTATACGACTGGCGTGCGTATCATTTCACCAGTGAAACAAGGCTGTGATTATGTCTGAACTGACTTTGGCCCAGTGTGTTTGTGCTGTTGTTGGAGAGCCTGTGCATGGAGCGATGCCTCCATCAAAACATGGCGTTAACGCGGTCAGCTTCACTTCAAAGTGGCCGTCCTTTATGTTCATGTTAATGTATGTCACAGCACTCCCACCAAACAAGGAAGTGGCGGCAGGCTGGATTCCAGTGTCAGATAAGAGTCTGGGGGAAGTTTGTGTGTGTGTGTGCGCGCGCGCGTGTGTTCCTGTGTACTTGCTGCACACTCAAGTACTCATTCTACTAGCAATGTGGGGATGTCTTTGGCTGGTCCTCACAACTTTAAAGGACTGTTTGAGGGGTTAAATCTCGATTTAAAGGATAGAATTGGCTTTAAGGAAAGGGTTAGGGTCAGGGGGTATGTTGTGATGGTTAGGGTTAGGTCAAGTCCTCACAAAGATAGAAGTACAAGGGTGTGTGTGTGTGTGTGTGTGTGTGTGAGACCTGGGGCCTCTAAATGAGGACGTTTTCTGTCAGGGCGGAGCCAAGAAGGAAGAGAGGAAATTCCCAGGAACAGAACGCTCAGCTGTTCGCAGCATTCCTCCATAGAAGGGAATTTCTTCCAAAATAGCAGAGCAGCAGAGACAACAATGTTTTCCTTCAAGTGTCCCTGCCACACCTGTACGCTCACGTGAGAGGTTTGCTCTCAGTGGATGTCACATCGGGGCTACAACTAGAGCACACGTTCACTGGAAGAGCTGCTTCCCTGAGGCCCTGCACAAAAGTTCAGGCTTGAATCCGTTTCCACACATACCAGAGGAATAAAAGACCCTCCTCTGATCTGACCTCTGCGGGTTTTATCCCGGTTTCAGCTGGACTTTATAACATTTAATGAAAAGGGCATCACAGGAAATCCATTTTAGATAAAGAAACAGAAAGGGGAAGGAAATAAACACATAAAAGAGATTGTAAAACTGACCGGAATGGGCGGCAGAAAATCCCAGGGATTTTTTTATGTTATTTTTTTGCGTAATGCATCAGAACATAAACATTATTGTGGAATGCAGCACAGTGAGGCCTTTAACGTAGATGAATAAGTGACAAACATGTGACAGCCAGCTCTCACTGGGAGCCCTGTTGAGACAGCGGTGCTCTTTATATCCACACCCGGTCGGAGCTGCTGTGGGTGTTGCTGCCGCCGTCCTGCCTGACGATCCGCTCTCATGGCTTCCCTTCCAGCCAAAGGGGAGCACGAGATTTGCCGGCTAAATTCCAGGTAATAGCTGCTGCAACGTGCTGGCCAGGTGTTTCCTTGTTCTGTGCTGGCAGGTGAGCATCGTTATCAGATTCCTCTTGTTGTGCTTCAGAGCGCACGTAGGCCCCAAACGTGCATGTAGTGTTCGGCGTTCAGGGGTGAAAGGGCGCTTTTTGGCCCAGTTTTTGTACAGTAAACTGAAACTCAGACATTTATTGCTGAATCAGAGTCAGATTGGATTCTCTCACATATAATATTCTATTACACTAATAGCGCCGCCTGTTGGCAACAAAAAACAAGCCCTTTGTGACCTTGATCGGTGTGATCAGTGTCCAACCTAACGGCTGTGATGACTCAGGAGTTTTTGGCTGCTCGGCTTCAGCTTGAACCTTTTTTTTTCATATTGTAAGGCATGAATTTGGGGGCCTGCGTTGGTGTGTTTTTTTTGAGTAGTGTTACAAAACATCTGTCTGGAACAATGGTTAGGCTTTGTTGAAAACGCACATTCTTGATCTTTTCCCGGTAGCTAATGTTGTCTGACAAATGAGACACACAAATTCCTACAATTGAACAAGACCACTGCTGCAGGAGAATCCAACAGCCGTCCACCCGAATGATGTTTAAAATAACTTTTGACAGGGATTTTTAACATTCCGGCCTTTAAAGCCCAGCAGTCATAACACAAGCCAACGGTCTCTGTAATTTTGAACAGATGTGTGACAATCATGGCAGCCAACAGCTTATCCCAGTTCAATCAAAAAAGAACTTTACACCAGACGCAGCGTCCAGTCACTCAGCCAGCATGCCGTCAGGTCTGACCACATGCCTGGTGGAGACGCACAACACAAACTTGTGTCTTCTGTGTTTATGTGGACTGACTGGGACTTTCTTCCACTGACGACCACAACACAGTCCCTCCTCAGCACCACAACAGAGGTCAGTCCACCGTGGCGGAAGGCTTTTAGGGATTACTCAGCAAACACATTCAAAGAAAATGAAACCCGAGCTGTGAGCACATTCTTAGAACTTTTAATGTCCAAACACGGCTGTTTCACATTTGCCTCTTCAGTAATAGTACAATGAAGATCCTGAATTTCACTCATTCGCACCGTGCCCGTCCGTCAACATTGATGACTGGCTAAATGTCTGCTGGATAAGGGAGAGATGGCGAAATGTCACATCCTACAGTTGTAAGAATAAACGCTGCTGCGAAATGAGAAAAATCAGGTGCTTATCCGCCCCGAAATAACGTTTCAAAGTAAAGGTTTCCCTATTTAGGGGAAATTAGCATGAACTAAAATCAAAACGATGAATGTAGCAGAGAAATCAAAGCTCAGACATGCAAGTTACATTCATTAACATTTTATTTATAGGCTGCCAGGTATAATACAGGCTTGGGTCACGTGTGTGTAGCTTTTTTGTGTCTTTTGGTGAGACAGAGCCATCGCTGTGGGACTTCATACGTGCTCCTGTCCTGCGTGTCGTCGTAGGGAATATGCCAGGAGTCCTCTGAACTCTGGACAATGGTGTCATAACTGGGAACGCTCTGAAAAGCGGACATCATTAATCCATACATTCATGCTTTGGCCCCCCCTTTTAAATTCCGTTTCTCACCAGGAATCGGACCCTCCTGGCAGCGGAGACACATCCATCCACAACCATCTGGTGGCCTCTCTGCCACTTGAAGAAGAGCTGCCTGGTGGCTCCGTCCGACAGGCAGGCCTTGTGGTCCCTCATCAGGTCTCTGCTCACAAACCGACAGTGGTTTCCAGAGTGCAAGGTGGCATAGAGGAGGAAGGGGTCATCCTCCGATCTGAAAGACAAACACAACAAAGGCACCAATGATTCTCCTTCAAGAGGAGAGAATCTGAGTATCGCAGTAAAAAGTCAGAAAATGCCAGCCAGGGTGCTCACATGTTTTCAGTAAAGAAGCAATGAGCCTTCTGTTGTATCAGGTTCATGTCGTGTCTGAGCCAGGACTTGGAGGGCCGCAGCATGTGTTTCCTCCCCAACACCAGAACGGTCAGGCCCTGATGCTCCAGCTCTGAGACCACCGCCAGCAGCTGCAGCAGACAAACGCCTGCAGATTCACACACTAATACTTTTTGTTGTAGAACCTCAATACATCCTCTGCTCTACAGCATTGGTGAGGACTTTAACAGCATTCTACCACTCGTATCCATTCCTATTGACTGCATCAGACAAGCAGAATATGTAACCGAAACGTTCACATAGGTGGATGGAACATTCCCCTTCCTGAACTAACTCCATGAATAATAATTAAATGATTCATTGCAACATCAGGGGGGAAAGGTGGAGTATTCTGTGTACTTTCTAATGCAGACGATGAGTGATTGCATGCAGACAACCTGGCGAGACAGGGTAGGTGATATTAAAATCAGGTGTTGGCCAGTTTTAAAAGCACCTCCTACGCTCATCTGCTCATGTGCGCTGCTGCACTAGTCATTCTGCAACTGACAGAAAACCCCCGAGGTTGAACGAGCATGCACATGGGAAGGAACCACATAAATCAAGATGTAACTATCACACAATCGCTTTTCTGAGTGGATCCGTTTAATTTGAATATGGCGTTTGTGGCGGCATGTGCAGCTGCGTGTTTTCGTACCGTCTCCGACTGCCTGCTTTTGTCCTTGTTGGCGTTTGCAACATTGAGTCCATCTATCACCACATCAAAAGTTGGCTTCCTCTTGACGAAGGACTTGAAGCGCTCCAGCTCCTGAGCAGACAGAAAACAGAGAGAGAGACAGACTGAAAAGAAAGGAATAAGAGGAGAGAGCAGCTGAATCTGTGGGTGCTTTTCTGGCAAAATATAAAAGGTCATAAAAAAAAAAATAAGGATGGCTCCTCAGAAAAAAGCAGATGTTCCCATCTGCTGCTGTCCATAAATGTGAGATTCTGTTTAATCAACAAGTTATGTTGGCCTGGTTAGAAGTTATTCAAATCTTTTAGCTCTTGGTAATAATGAGTGATACTGAAAACAAACAAGGAACAATGTGCTGAAGCCTCTATTAAAGCCATGAGGAGCTTGATCCCATCCTTAAGGAGAGCAAGAGAACATCTGGGAGCCTACTGGCCTGTGCTGACAAATCAAAGAATTACCAGAAATATACCCTAAATCTATCTGGAGATTCCTGTAGAGAGCTGGCAGAAAGGTCCTCAGCATTTCCCCCTGGACATTTTTATTATTAGTGGGCTTAGTAGTTCTTTAAAAACTACAGTTAGTATGATATGATTTTTGACTGTCAGCGTTGTGAGGACACAGAACCCTAGAAGCTAAGTGGTGTTACATCTTAGAGAGGTGTGTGAACAGTTTCATTTTTAGATCAGCAGCAGTAAAGAAAGAGACTGTTGTGAATTCCCCCGGATGCGGACTTTGACTGTGTGAGAGAACGAATGCACAAAATTGGATTAACAAAGGCCAGAATATTACAAAAATAAAACTTAACCACAGCAGATACCAGCAGGTATCCCACACACACACCCACAGTCTGCCGCCTTAGATATTCCGTTTGGTGTTTTACAAATGTTAAAAACGATTTGAGAGAAAAATGACGGATGAGGTGTTATTATAACAAGAATAAAAAAACAAACCTCTTGGAAAAAAGAGGCAGAAAAGAAAAAGAGAACAGATGGAAGATGAGATAGATGCAGAGAAAGTCCAACATAATTGTCCAGGGACTTTCCAGAGCTGATATGTGAAACCAGCTCATTGTGCGGCTGTGGATAATATGACTGCTTACACACACACACGCGCGTGCACACACACACGCGCACACAACCTTACAGTAAGAATGGAGCAGGCTACAGGCTATGCATACGTGAAGCAAATTGACATGTTAAAATTGTCATTTTCCATTGAGATGATGTAACATCTCTTGTTGGACTGTGGTGTGTTGGCAGGGGAACACACACACGGCCTGCAAGTGAAACCTATCTGAGGCTGTTGGTTCCGAAAAAAGCTCTGCTCCAAAATGTAACCCGAGAAGTTTAATTTTCCTTCTAAAAATGCCAGAATATCAAAAATATGAGCAATTGTTGGCAACTCCAGGACAGCGTAAACTGCAGCAAATGTGGACATTTCTGCTAAAACTGTCTCAAATGGAAGTTAAATACAGCGGAACGGTTTTCTGGTGGGACGGAGCAGCGTCCAAACGCTTCACACGATCTCTGCTCTTATGTCTCGACAAGTCCACCATATACAAACACAGCTCCTCTTCATCATTGTGCCGAAGCCCCCCCCCCCCCCCCATCTGCCCCCGCCTGTGACTGACGCTTCACTGTGGATTGTCTTCGGTCCTGTCTGCAGAGAGCACGCCTGTGCGCCTTCAGTGGTCCGTCTCTGAGTGCGCGAGGTAGCTGTGGTCCAGACTGGTGGTGATCCACACGCTGGAAATCCCCTCAATTCACCCAGCAGTTGGACCCACAAACGCACCCAAATATCAAGAACAACGGACTGCAAACTCTATTTTTGCTCACCAATTACACATGGCCGATTAATGAGATCCATTTTGCTGTTGGCGTTGTTTTTTCCAGACTATTTTAGATGAATTCCGTTCGCTTTGAGTTTAATGTAACAGAAATTGTATTTTCTTCAGCAGCCAGTTCATTCCAGTCCAGAATTTAATTTCAAAGACTGCTAACAAGTCATTTTCACTTTGTTACATTACTAAACTGATTTAATAATGAAGGGTAATATTAGTCAAAATGCTGCTGTACAGCATTTTGACTAATATTGATGCTGCCTGGAGTCATTTCAATGATGTTTCTACAGATTGTGTTTGTTTTTTTCTCTCATGGCTGCTGGTATTTGAGAAACTATGCAAAAGCAAGTTCAAAGAAAAATAAAACAATTTTTCAAGAGATTCTGGCAGACAGATTAATAATTAAGAAACAAGTAGCGAACAGTTTAACTGGAATAAGATAAATATCCCAGTTCAAGTCAACAACATGATTCTGCGTGTGTAACAATGGCGCCACCTAGCAGAAGTTAGAGAAAGGAGTCCAAATGTCCAGGCTCCAAAATGACTTTTTTACACATAGAACTTATTGTGACCCGAAAAGTTAACATTTCTAATGTCATTTTTTCAAACTTCCAATATTTATAGCCATTTTGGCCAAATCAAATGGTGTAAATATTGATAATACTATAAAATTCATACCACAAATCACATCTTTAAAAGGCTGTTTCAGAATTAAGACTAGCTTTCATTTTCAGGCTAGAATTAGGCTTAAAGCTTAAGGTTAGGGATTTAGCTGTGATGCTGAGGGTAAGCGGCTGTGAAGCGCATTATGTCAATGAAAGTCCTTACAAAGACAGGAGAGTGTGTGTGTGTGTGTGTGTGTGTGTGTGTGTGTGTGTGTGTGTGTGTGTGTGTACCTCAGGTGTAGTTTTGGTAAAAACGTCTCGTCCTTGAATGATGTCGGTCATGACTCTGTCCTTCAGCTGCTGGTACTCTGCAGCAGTCAGCTGGATGGATTCTAACTCAGATTGACAACAGCCGCACACACCTCTGGCACACAAATTGCACGTGTACTCAAAACACAATGTTGCTCTTGTCCAAATATGAAGTAAAAGACAAAGGATTATTATAGGCGGAAATGACGTTAATTACTTTTGGGTGGCTCTGGTCCAACTTCCTGCCCACGGTTGCCCTGGGATACTAAAGACAGAGATGGATAAGAGAGAAATGAAAGAGGGCAGTGATGAAGTAAACAAAAGTAAAAATTTTCACTGTTTTTACACTCATTAAGGTGATTTAGAAGGAGCCACTTTGCAACAAACTATATAAAGAGAAGCAGCAACCACAGACTCCAGTCTACTCCACCTTTCAAACCAGCTCTTGATGGTGCTGGTGAGGTGGTAATTCGGGTAGATCTGGTTGTCCCTCATGTAGAGAAGAATCTGCAGCAGCTTTTCCTGGTTGTCAGGCTGACATGTTGACCTTCTCTTAAAAAGAGCATCCCAGGTCTCCTCATGTGGACACAGTCCTTGTCCAATTAATTCCTCGTACAGAGCCCAGGCAGTAGCTGCGTCGCCATGGTGCACTGCTCCAGTGATGACATCGCCGTAGTTGCGCGCTGAGGGTGTTAAGACCTAGGCAGACAACAGTACGTGCACGTGACGACAGCTTCTATTTTCTGAATGTGGTTAAAACAAGTCGGCACTCACCATCTTCAGCTCCTTCAGGATGCCGAGAGCCTCTCTCCATCTTTCTGTTCTGCTGAAGGACTTGATAAAGAGGCTGGAAGCTCCAGTGTCCAGAGAGGGGAAACTTCCCCGCATGATGTCATAGACTTCAGACACCTCAGCGTCATGACCGCCACTCACACAAAGCGTCAGGTACCTCAGAAGAAGCTCGTAAGACAGCGTTCCTGTGTCCATGGCCACAAATGTGAGTAGCGATCTGAAACACACAATTCAAATATAACGAGCACTACACCCATACTTTAGGGCATAGTACTGACACGATATATTTCTCGCAGACATTGACACACTCATCCCTCTTACTTGGCAATATCCAGCTGGGTACCAGAGGTAAACATTGCACACATCATCTGGATGTCAAAGCGCTGCGAATTTCCAAGATTTTCTTTCAGGTTTCTCCATTCGGTCACAGACAGCGGCCGGTCAGGAGGCTTCACCACCCCTGGGAGACATTCGGATTTTAGCCAAGGAAAAATGTATTTAGCCTTTAAAAGAGGCTAAAAATGTTAAAAAGCAGATTACTACCTGTTTTCCTTGACCTGTCTGTAGGCTGGTCCAACTGGTCCTTCTCGTCTTGAGAGAGCTGAGGTGATTTCCTCCTCAGCATCTCAGCTGTCCTCTTTGCTGTCCCAGCAGCAAACACAGACTTCGGAGAACTCCTCATCCTCCCTCCCTGCACAACACCGTCCCACAGTTCTTCTCCTTTGTGTCGGGTGGTGTTTTGGGGTTTGAAACTTTGTCCAGCATACTTTCTGACTGTCCATCTTCCACTGGGGTTGAAGTCAGAATCTTCGGTGCACAGAAAACGCACTGAAGAATTCTGCGCCGATGATTTACACAGAAACGACCTATTTGTGAAAAACGCTGAAGGTCCTTGACAGAAGACAAACCTGAACGGTTTCTGACATATTATGACTTTTAAAATTAATGTAGAAACCATGGTGATCTCAAATGTTGGCACAACCAAGTGCAACGGATATAGTAATACTATAGTAATACACTTAAAAACGCAGGTCCCCACTGTAAAGTAGCTATACGGCTCGGCATGACTGCAGTCCCACAGTTTTTACGTCATCAACATTCGACATTTCGTTTCATTTTGTCGTCAAGTTGGTTAAGATAACCGGAAAAATACAAAAGAACACAGTAATGACGACTTAAATTTAAAATATGACACGATTTTTAATTAACACTCAACGTAAATAAGTAATAATTAATTTTAATTTTATGAGCACGAACAAACTCATTTTAGTTCTATGGCCTGCAGTAACTTACAATATTGTAATAATAATAACGTGTTTATTATGTTGTTATTTTGGAAATCAACCGGAAACTGTCCTTTTCATCAGTTTTTTGCATAGGCGTCCATTTCTGGTTTGCTTGGTGATTGTATACATATAATTCTACAGAATTTGCTGGACTTAACTATAAATAAGAATTGCTTTAAAGTTGTTATGTCTGAGAAAGAACAACATCTTTGGTCGGATGTTTTAAAAAGGAGATTAGCAAGCTCTAAAAAGGGTAAGACAAGGGTAAAGTAAACAACATATTTCTAGTAGCTAGCAGCTAGCTACCAGATAAATTAACGTTGAAATCTCTGTGTCTCCCTTATTACACTTTATTATACTGAATAGAAGGATTTATTGTGACTCTGTTGTGTTAATGCTAAGAATTAATGTTTGTGCAGATGCGAGGAGCGATGAGGAAATAAAAGCAGAAGAAACGGAGCTTTTCACCAAATATTACACTAAGTGGAAGGGAGGAGGCGACAACGACAAGTCCTTTAGCAACATTCCAAGATTTTACTACAAGGTATCATTTCATCATACGCAGTTTAAAATCATTAACAAACCAACCATGATAATTACTGTGAATGTACATCTGTGCAAAGTGAGAGTTTTAAGTGTTTCATCGTCCATTACATTCTTGCTTTTACATCACAGCTATGATCTATGATGATAGTAATTCTAAAGTTTTTATTATTGATAGTGATAACTGTATTGGCAGGTCAGTTTGTTAACGAACCCAACTCAAACGATAATGATGTTGTTGCTTTATAGCTTCCAGCGGAAGATGAAGTATTACTTCAAAAACTGCGAGAGGAATCCAGGGCTGTCTTCCTCCAGAGGAAGAGTAGAGAACTGCTGGATAATGAGGAACTACAGGTAGAGGACTATAAATCTGTTGTTGATGTTGACCTGGTCTTCTGGCACTCTGAAAATTTAGGTCTGCATTCACACACCAATGGATTTTTTGTATGATGCATCCAGATCCAATTAACTTCTCCGTTTCCTTTTGTAGAGCTTGTGGTTTTTGCTCGATAAGCACCAGGTGCCACCTTTGAGCGGTGAGGAGGCGATGATCAGCTATGAAGCCTACCTACAAGTGAGGGAGAAGGCTGGGCCCAAGTGCAAGTAAGTAACAGAAGGGTAAAGACTTATTGGTAACACGTCTGTGATTTCTTGTGTCATTTTTTGGGACTGAAAATAGTATTTTTTTTTAAATAAAGCAACAGAATATGCTTTGGGCTTGGTAGCTACAGAAAACAGTAGACTTTTTCTGTAATTAGTACGGTGAAAATAAGCAATATATGGTTTGTTCCCCTTCAGAAAGTTCTTCACGGCAAGAGTCTACGCCAAGTTGCTGAACAACGACCCTTATGGGAGGATTTCCATCATGCATTTCTTCAACTACGTCATGAGGAAAGGTCAGAACCTTCATGTGATCTTCTGTAACTTCATATCTCTTAGCCTTGTTTATTTGGCTGGATGTTTTCCTACATGTCCCAGAATGCCACTCGTTTCTGTTCTTTGTCCCAGTATGGCTCCATCAGACCCGGATAGGACTGAGTCTGTACGATGTAGCTGGGCAAGGTTACCTCAGAGAGTCGGTAAGCATTTCAATCAAAGCCACAGACAACAGGAAGAAACCACTTCACACAGGAAGCGCTGAATAAACAGCAAAAATATTTAAACAGTCTTAATTTGGTGTAGGACCTGGAGAATTACATCCTTGAGCTGATCCCCACACTACCTCAACTTGATGGGCTGGAGAAATCCTTCTACTCTTTCTATGTCTGCACAGCTGTGCGAAAGTTCTTTTTCTTCTTAGACCCGCTGCGAACAGGTGAGCCAGAACCAGAGACATGCCAAAGATGACGTCTTCAATTGCAACTAATATTTGTGTTTATATGATCTTTGTTTTTAGGAAAGATTAAAATTCAGGATATTCTGGCCTGCAGCTTTCTTGATGACTTGTTGGAGGTAGCATTCACCTACTTTTACTTAAACTTTAGATATTCTGTGACATGGGTCAGCATTTTCTTTCTGCTGATCCCCCC
>BJFM01002808.1:306695-319361 GCA_016586285.1 Arothron firmamentum
CCCCCCCCCCCCCCCCTTGTTCCCAGCTTAGAGATGAAGAGCTGTCCAAAGAGAGCCAGGAGTCCAACTGGTTCTCTGCCCCCTCGGCTCTCCGAGTCTACGGTGAGAGAATCTGTATGACCCGAATGAATCAGGGCCCCAGTCTGGTTCTAAGGCTTGTGATGTGAAATAGTCCATAAAAAATAGCTTAGGAGTCCTGGATCTCATAGTATGAGTATCAGGGTGTATTTACTGATGGATAGGGTTCATGCGTCTACTCAAAATGTTTAAATTTGTATTTTAAAAACAGGATGATTCAATTAATCTTTTTTTGTAAAGCCATGTAACATTTAAACACACATGCACACATAAGCTGTGACATGTTTGCTAAATATTAAGTCATGAGATTAAGTTGGCTAAATTGGGAGTTCTTTTTCAATTCTGTAGGTCAGTACCTCAATCTGGATAAGGACCACAATGGCATGCTGAGCAAGGAGGAGCTTTCACGTTACGGCACAGCAACGCTCACCTCAGTCTTCCTGGACAGGGTGTTTCAGGAGTGCCTCACCTACGATGGTGAAATGGTACAGTGCTATTTACACGTATTACACACTCTTCAAGAGAAACAGATACCTGCTGATTTGGCATCTTGTTGATGGCGGTTTAAAGTCAAATGAGTTGTTGACAGGATGGAGCAGCTAATGGTTTACATGTCTGGTTTACATGTTAATGCTAAACCTCAGTTCATTTCCTCTTCTTTCTCAGGACTATAAAACCTACCTGGACTTTGTGTTGGCGCTGGAAAACAGGAAGGAGCCAGCAGCGCTACAGTATATTTTTAAGCTTCTGGACATAGAGGATCAAGGACACCTCAATGTCTTCTCCCTCAACTATTTCTTCAGGGTACTAGTCTTCCGTCTGAGACTTAAAAACATGAAAAAAAAAACCCCAAAACAAACATACACTCATTCTTGACATATTAACACTCACTGTGTTTGTGCTACTTTTATTTTCAGGCTATTCAAGAGCAGATAAAACTCCACGGACAGGAACCAGTGTCCTTCCAGGATGTCAAGGTACAGACAGACAGACAGACAGACAGACAGACACACACACACACACACACACACACACACACACACACACACAAATTAAGCTCTCAATTTGACACTTTGTCGTTTATTTAGATGTTAAAGTGTAGTTGTTGTTTAGTCCTTCTTCTGTTAGTGGTTTAAAAATTGTTTTTGATCCCCAGGATGAGATTTTTGACATGGTAAAGCCCAAAGACCCCTATAAGATCACACTCCAGGACTTGGTAAACAGTTGCCAGGGCGACACTGTCACCAGCATCCTAATTGACCTTAATGGGTTCTGGACCTATGAGAACAGAGAGGTTCTAGTTGCCAACGACAATGACAGCATCGGACCGGCTGACCTCATTGACACCTGAAATTCCACATTTGGATCCTATTTGATTGAATAAGATGAATGGAAGCTAAATATCAGAAATTACACTTTGTATTAATAACCCTTTCTTGTAAATAAGAATTAGCACCGTAACCTGTAATTTTCAGGTTTTTGCTATCTGTACACTTAACCGGTTTAATATTTAACTATGTACACTTGAAGAAATAAACAGATGTAAGAAAATCAAACAATATCTCTCAGATGTGTATAAAATAAGAATAAAATAAAGTAAAATAAAAAGATCAATTTTTCATGTAATTTAATAAATCATACTTTTCAATGTTTGTTAAAATATACATGGCTATGGATTTAACAAAATTTTTTACATATAATACACAAGTATTGTGTTAATTTACAGATCACTTAGATTTTAGTACAATTAAAATTTGAATAAGTCTGTACCTTTTCTACATTATGCTGCTCGTTCATATAAATAGCTAAAAACAAGGTAGTGACAGCTCAGTTTCAGCAGGAGAGTTCCATACAAAATATTCCATATTATACTGTACATCCACGTGCTCATGTTGAAATCACCAAACTGTAGCTTTTTCACGCACTTTCAGCCTAAACTTTCCCTGATTCTCTGGTAAATACAAATTAGCTCTTGGACTAAAGACTGAAAGGCAGAACATGTGTGATTAAAAATGAAATATCCCTGTTGATTATTAGTGAATTCAGATGTGTTCTGTGAGAAAGTGATCATAGTACATAGTTAAGTAACTGTTTACTCTGATGACGCATGCATTTATTTCACTGCCTCGACGTATGTGAACTATTGAAGAAACATTAGTTTCAGAGTTAACACATTTCTATTCACCAGTAAGGCAACTGCATTTTCAAAGCCCTTTAATTTTCCCTGCATTGTGACTTAAAACTCCTAAGTAGGAAAATATTAATCTGGTTTTCGGTTATTCGTGTTCTTCTCCTGCTGTTGCTGCATGTGAGGGTGGGGGGGCAGAAGGGCTGAGCGGTGCATCAGTTTCAGGTTCAAAACTCAGGTTTACAAAAGAACGTCCAGCTGCTTCTGGCTGCTCAGTGGTGGCGTGATGAAGACCATCCTGCTTGACTCTCTGCTGCCCCTCAAAACGTCGCTCCGCTGCCTCTGCCAGACGGTTTTCTTCCTCCTCCTCCTCGTCCTGCAGAGGTGTGTCTGACATTTAGCACTGTTTATCCGATGAGTTTGTGTGTGTGTGTGTGTGTGTACTCGCAGCTGCTTTTACACCAGTAGCTTGACAGGTGTGGCTTTTGTGTATTAGACATGTATGCTCAAGGATGTGAGCCTGGTCTGTATCCTCTTACCTCTTTCTTCATACGGTAGTACTCATCGATGGCATACTGGTATTTAGGAGAGGTGATACCAAGCAAAGAGGCCAGTCTCTCCCCCAGGTAGTCACATACTGAATGAAAACAAAACATACAAATGTTTAATAGATACACACTTCACGCACTAAGCAAATGTAAAAAGAAGCACAGTAAAGACAGCAGCATTCTGAATACTGAACCCTTCTGACTCTACCTGATATGGTGGCAGTGGCCATCCTCCACGTTTGGAACAAGAAATATGGACCCCAAGTCAGTCTGGACTGCAATGTAGGGGAGTTAATACAAGACATTTATAACAAAAACTGAGAGTCAATTGAAGGTACTATTACTGCACAAACAGGAATGGACAGGTATTTCACCTACCGTATCTACAGCTGTAACCTGGTTCTTGGTCGGGTCTTCCTCCTCCTCCTCCTCTTCGTCAGTGCTGTACTCCTCCATGGTTTCTCCACTGGCGAAGTAAATGGTCCTGCGGGGGACCTTAGTCTTCGGCTGCCGGGTCCCATGTTCTTCCATCTCCACCCTCTCACAGTCATCCTCAGCAAACTGATTACAATGACAATGATCGTATTGCAGAAATTGTTAACGAACTCTCAGAAAACTTTCTTAACCAACAGGGAACACTCATTACGGTAGGTTTAAGTTCCACAATCTAATTTACTTCTTAAGCCGTTTGTATGCAGGTAGACACCTGTGAACAGGTGTAACACAATAGTCGATGAGAAAATGGTAAATCTGCTGTAGACCCGAATACATCTATTAGAATATTTTAGTTAATTTCTGTTTGTTGACTTATTAGCTTCTCAGCTAAGGAAGTAAATGACAATTAATACAACATGACTCTTTTCCTTTCTGTAAACACAAAACACGATGGTATCACACAGACCAACCTTATTAGTTTCCATTATTTGTCCGTTAGACGCTGACATGAACTAATAATCACGACAAATCTGACAACAAAACTTTTCACTCGCTTCTTGCTGGCTGCTGTGTATTGTTCTGCGGTACTTAGCTTTTTTTTCCAGAAAAAAAAAAGACTATATATATCATGGTATTATAACAATAGCAGGACGTCGTGTCACACATTTGATTTTAAATTGAAATAATTAACTATACATAATCCTTAACGCAAACTGCACAAAATCGTACCCTTAATCTGATTGAACAAATACATCACATCCGGAACACGACTTCCTCTCTTCACAATAAGAGAACAAAACAAACGCTGCGAAAACTTTCCAACAAATCGCAGTATGTCATGTAGGGATTTGTAATATAAATAAGACAAATGATGATGCTGTGGGAACGTTGCAGTAAAGGAGCACTCACATAATGGTAGTGAAATAACTCAAAGGAAAATATCACTGTCAAATAAAGAACTCAGACCTGGCATATTACAGGTAGTAGAAATACAGGGATACATTGCTCAGTGATCCAAGCCCTTTGGCCCTTGATCTTTAGTTGATCAAAGGTCAAAGTTCCACTGGAATCTGGAACATCATCAAAAATTGAATGTATGTTCTGTGGCCCATTATCAACATTTCCTGGAAAGTTTCTTCAGACAGAGAGACAGGCATAAGATCCTTGGCGGAGGTAATTAAAAAGAACAAAAAATTACACTTGACGTTCCCGTTAAGATTAGTAATAGCAGCAGCAGCAGCAGCAGCAATTGTGCGTGGTGGAAACGAGCGAGTGGAATCGCTCAACCTCAGCCTACATTTTGAAAGTGCTTTCCGGATGTAGTTTTCTTCTGCCACACCAACGAGGGCGACTACTTCCGGTGTTTGGGTCGCAGCAGAGCGAAGATGACGGCGAGGAAGTCTGGCTCACGACTGGAAACCGAGATTGAGCGGTGTCGATCGGAGTGCCAGTGGGACAAGATACCAGAGCTGGTTCGCCAGTTGTCGGCTAAGCTAATATCAAACGGTAAGAAACATCTCACGTTTCTTCCTGGTCCTTCATTTAACCTAGAAGGCCTTAGTCCTGGTGTGAGTCCTCGGTACTTCCTGACAGCTGCAGCTGCTCCTGGGAGTTTGGTTTGGTTATGTTGTCGTATAAACATTGCCTTGACGGGATTTGTACGATTCACATATATTCAAATAAATGCATTGCACTGCATTGCAGAAGACCCCACTGGAGTTAGTTTTATGGCTAAGATGCGTGATTGCTAGATTTAGCTTCATTGTGCTGCATAAATCAAATTATCTGATGATGAGCATCAAATAGAAGCACAGAAATTCATCTAATATAGATTCTGGACTATCAATAGGTCATCGTTACAATGTAAATGTTTATTCCACTCCTGCATGTGGTGTTTGTAAAAGCAGCTCTCCTGTATTTTTATGTAGGTGATATGTATAACTTGTGAAATGCATATCATGACTATATTTGTGTTGCAGAAAACACTGAATAAGGATTATATGTGGCACACCAGGCCCTTGTGATCTGTTTTATGAATGGGATCAGGATCAGGATCAGGATTGCTGCTTATTTCACCAAGTGGAAAAATCACATTCTCTTGCGTCTTACCTGATCCTTAACAGTCACATGTGTATCTTAAACCCATGCTTACCTTTTCAAACAAATCTTATAAATTTGGGGAAGTGTTCTAACAACATGTTTTAATGCACAATCATCATACAATCCCACTTACACACAACTCGCTTGTTTAAAAAATAATCACATTTTGAAATAAACTCAGCTTATGTTGGAATAGGTGATGTATTTGAAGTGGAATAGATATGTGACACTTGTGTGTGCATGTGTGCAGATGACCTTGGTGAGCTGTTGCTGGGGGAGTGTAAACTTCAGACATACCTGAAGGAGAACCCACTCAAGCAGGGAGCCAGTCCCAGGGGCCCACGACCTAAACTGGTGGAAGTGAGGAAACATCTGACTGCTGCTCTGGACAGAGGAAACCTCAAGGTAACTGAGAGTTTACCAATGGAGTCAATTGTTTTCTTTCTGATTTATCATTTTCTCTGATTTTTCTCACAAAAATAATGTACAGTCTTTGAAAAGATTGCTGTCTCTCCTGCAGGCTGATTATCTCCAGGAGGCCAGCTTGTTGATGGCCAAACTTTGCTATGTAGAGGGAGAATATAGAGATGCTTTAGGTGAGCCTCATTCTCTTTGGTCAGCGTCGGTGTTTATCTTGATCGTGTAAGCATGGATGACGTGTTGCCAGGTCACTACGGGAAAGTCAGCCTGGATGACATGCAGCTGGTGGGTGCTCCTGTGTATCGGTTGTCCATGATAGCTGAAGCATATGCCACCAAAGGTACAACCACCATTCGTTCACTCACTCCATTCATTCTTCTCTTTAGCTTGCATGTCATCAATGTAATCCTCTCTAACATATGCAGTCCTACTTTTCTCCACGTGGTGGCAGCACTGCACCAGTGCAGAGGGCTGAATCAGGCAGCTCTGGTTTAATGATAAATAATGAATGAAATGTTGCTCAATTTTGACATCCTGATGTTCTTTTTGATTTTTTTTTTTCATGTACCAGAATCAGAATCATTCATGATACCATGACAACTGTTGACAGTTTGATATATTGTGTGGACAAGTTTGAAATGGGTTAGAATTGAACCCACACCATGCATGGAACAAAGAGACACTCTTTCTTTAAGATCTATCATCGTAAATGTTCTCCCCTCAGGACTGTGTTTAGAGAAGGTTCCAGCTGCCTCTCCATCTCTGTCTAATAAGAACACTGGCTCTCCTTCATCCATCAAGAGCACCACAGATCGAGAGCAGGAAATTATCACCTGCTATGAAAAGTCTGGGGACATTGCTCTTCTTTACCTGCAGGAGGCTGAGAAGGTACAACTTCACAAGTTTCTCTTTTTTTCCCCCTAATTTTGTAGTGTGAAAGAAGTCGACACGATAACGCCAGCTATCTGCAATTATCTTGTTAGCACCCAGACTTCTCGGGTCCGGTGCCATCCCTGTGGGTGTGTGACTAATAATCTGCTGACAGTGTGCAAGTACAACTGTACTTGTGTTGCAGCCCATAAACGCCTACTGCC
This sequence comes from Arothron firmamentum, assembly GCA_016586285.1. Lineage (NCBI taxonomy): Eukaryota > Metazoa > Chordata > Actinopteri > Tetraodontiformes > Tetraodontidae > Arothron > Arothron firmamentum. The sequence goes on from BJFM01002808.1 coordinate 313,499, forward strand.
TAAGAAATTGCTTCCTCTTTTATTTAAAGAACATCTGAAAGTACATATTGACCAAAAAAAATAATGCGATGACAGTCAGTACCATAAAAATTCCTTTGTTAAATGTCATATGAAGTGAACTCAACAAAAGGTGTCAATCTGCAGCTTGAATCTGCAAATGTGTACAGACAAACATGCCTCTCCATAAGTGTATATGTACATAATTGTTGTGAGAATTGTCCAAAATATTAGTTACAATTCCAAGAATTTGTTCATATTAATACAATTATTATTAGTGGCTTCTCTTTTCATAATCCAGATCTGGGCTTTGTAACTTAATGCATCAGCGATGTAGTCGGAGGCTTTCCCGATAACGACTGTACTTGTTTTCTAATCCAGATATGTCATCAGGAGTTCTTGCTCCATAATAGTTTCTCGTACTTCTTGTTAATTACGTAAACTATGATAAATTATAACATGAGCCAAAACGAAAATGGCCCAGTGTTTCTCCTGGAAACTTCTTGGCTAATAATAAATAACAGCTATTAACGCGAACATTCAGCTCCTCAGCCGCATGTGTCATCCCACCAGAGAGGGAATTTTTGCTTTGTTGTCAGTGGATTTTAGTTGCAGTTGAATAAATTAGGCAAATTAATTTAATTCCTATTCTTTCTGGATCATGATCAGATTCTTTATTTCTTCTTTTTTTCTTTGTTTTACCTATTTATCACTGTGATGTGTGTTCAGTTTTCACTCACACCTGTGTTTTTTTTTTTTGTAGGCCTTGTCGGCAGGTATCCAGAACCGCAGCCCAAAGCCTGGCCCAGCGTCACAGGACATAGAACTGGGCTATTTTCTGGAGACGGGCCTGCAGAGAGCACATGTCATCCACTTCAAGAATGGGTAAAAGCCAAACTGCTGAGAGAAAAATCGACTGCTGCTTGACAGGCATTTTAGAAACGTGCTTCTCTCTAAATATTTAAAGGAACACAGTGTTTATGGGTTTAATTTGGGCATCAGTGGTTCCAGTACAAACCAGAATGGACCCTCTCTGGGTTCTTTCCACTGACTGTGCAGAGTAAGCTGTTAAATATCTGCTGCATTAGTCTTCATTAAAAAAATATATATATATGTATTAATAAAAAAAAAAAGTTTAATTTAATGTTGCACAGTTTGTATTTTCACCAATGTTTGTCTTCTGCTTTCTCCACACCGTTGCCATAGTAACCTGACAAGGGGTGTGGGCCGTTTCCGGGAGATTCTTCGGGCTGTTGAAAGCAGAACCACTCAGAGCCTGCGCATGGTGAGTGAGTGTGTTCTGGACCTATGTACTGGTTTGCCCATGATAGCGCAGGAATATGCAACTTTAGTTACAAACACACTTTAATCCCTTCATTCTTTACCTTTACTTAATCGCGCGCCTGTAGCTTTTGTAGTAATGCTTTTCTCCACACGGTGGCAGCACAGCATCACTCCAGGGAGTTGAGCGTGAATCAGGCAGCTCTCTTTAATCATTAATAACAGATAAAAACTTGCTGCTTTTTACCATCCTGATGTTTTATGGATATCCCGTGAGTTTAAATTCATTGTCATATTCAAATCTTAAAGGTTTATTTGAATACATACTATTTTAAATTCTGTATCACAATAAATCCATATCATCTATTTTATATCTACTATAGTTTATTATCAACAGCTTAAGAGAGTAGCATAAACTTCTCAACTCACTCTTATCAAAAAGAAAAAAGATGCCATCTTTAAAAATGGCATCTGTTCTTCTGTGAAAATGATGACGCGATTGGTGATTTCTGTTTGCAGACAGCAGGTTCTGTCAGCTACAGTAATTATGTAGTATATAAAGTATTTTTATGTAAAATAGTAAGTAGAATAAGACCCACATAAACAGATGGCTCTTACATAGTTGCCAGAATGCTTTTGCCAAATGTGTGCATGTGTGTGTGTGCGCCCGTGCCCACAGACCATAGCCAGACAGCTTGCTGAGATCTTACTCAGAGGAATGTGCGAACAGAGTTACTGGTCTCCTCTGGAAGACCCACCCACAGTGTCACCGTTGGACGATCCTACACGGCAGGGACACACTCTCAGCAAGAACTACAGCCTCGGCCGGCGCCCACGGGTGTACTCGGGAGAAAAGTAAGTCTTTCTATTTGTTTCCCACTTGTTAAAGTGGCAACAAAGTGGAAGACGTCCAACACGGTCCCCAAAATTCAACTGTTCTTTTAAACCAGTCATCCATCCATGTGTCATCCATCTTTCTAACTTTTTCTTTCGCTCAGCCTGTTTTGTCCTCAAGAGAACACGGAGGAAGCGCTGTTGCTGCTGCTCATCAGCGAGTCCATGGTAAATGTCGTTGAAGTCGTTTGTACCTCATGTTCATGCACATTTGTTTGGATCGGGTTAAGATCAGCGCATTTGCATGTGTGTTTTTAAGGCCAACCGTGATGCTGTCCTGAGCAGGATCCCTGAACACAACAATGACCGGATCATCAGTTTGCAGTCTGCTTCTGTGGTGTACGACCTGCTGACCATAGCTCTGGGCAGGAGAGGCCAGTACGAGATGCTGTCAGAGGTCTGTGGCCTTTCTAAGAGCTGCCTTCACGCAGATGTTGTCAAACTGTCAAACCCGCACATGTCGCGTCCATATCCAGGTGCCTCTTTTTATTATTATCTGTCATCATTTTTGTCTCCAGTGTTTGGAGAGGGCCATGAAGTTTGCTTTTGAGGAGTTCCATTTATGGTACCAGCTCGCCCTGTCACTAATGGCAGCTGGGAAATCTGCTCGTGCTGTTAAGGTCCTTAAAGAGTGCATTCGTTTGAAGCCCGACGAGCCGACCATTCCACTGCTGGCTGTCAAGCTGTGCGTGGGACCTTTGCACTGGGTGAGGATCATCCTCCGTTAGTTCAAATGTTGCTTCAGCTAGAACATCTTAGAGACTTTCAGTGGGGGACTCATGAACTTCCTTCTCATTTTACGTCCTCCTGTTCTGATCCAGCTCGACGAGGGCGAGAGCTTTGCCAAACTGGTGATTGACATGGGGGAGAAAGCAGCCGAATTCAGAGCCAAAGGCTATTTGGCCATGGGCCTGGTGTACAGCCTCAAAGCTACTGATGGTAGGTGGTCACGCATCTGTGTTCTTGTTCACTTGTGACAGGAATCCACAGTAATCTTGCTAACATTGACATAAAATTAACTGCACAAAACAGCCTTTCTATCAGATTTGGGTTGTCTGAGTCCTGCTTTCGCCTTTCCATCGTGTGTGCACTGACCTGTACGCCTCTTTTATTAATAGCACACGTGACAGAATCTCTGTTTGTCTGCATCTCTGTAGCATCACTTCGGAGCACACAGGAAGAGTACCAGAGGAAAGCTTTGGGAGCATTCCAGAGGTCTGTTCTCTCCTTCACACCCACGTTCTCCTCATTATAGTCCCAGCTGGTATTTACCTGTGGTAAACCAGCCAATTAATCTGTTTTATTTTCTGGTTTATTGCTCTTTTATTTGTGTTCTGACATTGGAGACATTACAGATGATGCAATGATATGCAAAAATGTTGCGACATTTTGTTATATTTTGGCCACTTCTGGCATTTCCGACTTGTTGCTGTTGAGAAATATGAAGATAATAATTGTTTAAATCACTGTGGTGGACCGGTCAGAACAGTCACCTCATGGTTCCCTATAGGTGTCTGGATTGTCTGAGTCATTGCTCTTGCATGGGCTTTCCCTGGCTGTTTCCAATTCCTCTTGAATTCCAGAAAGCACATTAGATCAGACTGATTATGAAAGTATCCGCGGTGTATGATAGACTTTTTACATGCTGACACTATCTATACACACTTCTTCTTTATGGAAACGGTCAGAAAACTTCCATTTTCAACACAGCATGTCTAAATGCTCAAATCTCGCTGTTTTTCTGTGTAGAGCTCAGAGTCTCTCTCCCACTGACCATTTGGCGGCCTTCTACTTGGCGCTGCAGCTCGCCGTGTCCCGACAGGTAAAACAGTGTTAGCAACTCCCAAAGTAAAATAGTCGGTGCTGCATAACTTTAAAAAAGGTAGCATGGAGACTTGCCAGGGTGCTTTGTGTTGCAACCGTGGTGAAACCCTTGGGTTTGTGTATGTTTGTGTGTGCGGGTAGATCCCTGAGGCGCTAGGCTATGTCCGCCAGGCGTTGCAACTTCAAGGAGACGATGTCCACTCCCTCCATCTGCTGGCCCTGCTGCTCTCTGCTCAGAAACACTACCACGATGCTCTCAATATCATAGAGATGGCTCTGTCCGAGTATCCAGAGAACTTCAAGTACGAAAGGCTCAGACTTCATTTAAAGCACACAGTGTCTCTGTTCGGTGCCGCCGTAACGTTGACGTGTCGCCTCTGCGCTGCAGCCTGCTCTATACCAAGGTGAAGCTGGAGTCCATGTGCAGAGGACCAGAGGAAGCTCTGCTCACATGTAAACACATGCTGCAGATCTGGAAGAGCTTTTACAACCTCACCAACCCCAGGTACCCACTGACAACGACCGTTAACACCTAGTTTCTCCCACGAAGCCTCATTCACCTCCCGTAAATCAAAGGTGGAACTTTCAAAGCTGGAAATCAAGACTAGCTTTGAAAGTTTGATTCCACACAAACAATAATGCATAACTTGTTTTTTCCTAATAGGATTAATGTGAATGTGTCTTTTCTGTGTGTTTGTGTGTGGGGCAGCGACTCTGGGCGTGGCAGCAGCCTGTTAGACAGAGCCATAGCAGACAGACGACAGCTCAATGCCATGACTCTGCCTGATTTCAGTGACCCTGAGACCGGTACACACACACACACACACACGCACACACACACGCACACACACACACACACACACAGACGCATACACGCACACACCGACAAGGATGGCTCCTTGTGTCTTCATTCTAAGGATAAATAAGCATTATTGAAAGGGCAGAGCTTGCTCTTTGTTGTGCAGTATTGATTAAAACCACTCCCCTTCATGTTTTCATTGATTTTTCTCTTTGTTTTTCCATTTACCATTCTGTTTAATCCAGGTATGTTGGATTTAGGGTAATTGTGTGAAACACTTTTAGTCATTTTCTTTCTTCTTAAGTAATTTCTCTTGCCTGTGTTGTGCTCTCCTTGTCTGTTAGTCTCAGGTTCCTCCTCCTCTCGCTCTGGTTCTGAACAGTTCTCTCCCGTTTCCCCATCCACCATTTTCACCTTTTCCTCCTCGGCATCCTCTCCGATGTCCTCCCCGCTGTCCTCCCCTTCCTCCCCCGTCTTCACTTTCCCGCCTCTCTCTCCACCCAAAAGCCCTTCCTTCCTCCGTCCCACTCCTCTCCCTCCTCCTCCCGCGCCCACCAAGACCAGGACTCAGTCCTTTTCCACCCACATCACTCTCCGTCAGCTCTCGTCCAATTGTAATTATCCCCAACGTTCCTGTGGGAATGTAGCATGTTTTTATGACCAGGTGAAAGGACTTTAAACTGACTAACTGATTGGAACAGTGTGCTTCATAATCAGTCCTTTCCACATGCATGTAGATCCTCCGGATGATATGAGAGCGCAGCTGATGAAACTGCTGCAGTTAATTTTTCTTTCTGTTGGTCTGAGGAGAACATGGCACATACGCATTGAAACTCTGCTCACCGGTTGTTAATAAACTTCCAGATTTGAAATAGTCCTAGAATATCCTTCCTCTCTGGTTCCTCGCTGGTTCCTCTCCATGACGCTCTTTCTCACACTTGTTTCATCTCCCTATGTGGTCATTCCCTGTCGCCGTCTTTTCTATTAATGATATCTGCACTGAAGAATAATTGGTGTTGTTTGATAAATAATGTAGCCTGTTCAAGTAAAGTTTTTTTTTTTTTTTTT
>BJFM01002808.1:319371-344000 GCA_016586285.1 Arothron firmamentum
TATTCCGGTTCAGCACAATAATTTCATTGCTGGCAAGCTGACTGCCTTTATAATTGATTTCTGTGTGCTCGTCTAGTTTTTGTGCACACAGTCAGCCGGTTCCAAAGCTTGGCAGGGTTCAGATGCTGCAGGCACCAATGCTGACATGCAAATTCCCAGACAAATTATTTGCCCTGCAGAGTCTCAGTTTTATAAATTAACTTCCACTTGAAGTAAAAACACTTCAACCAATGCAAATTTCTGGAGGCAGATAAAAGATAAGCCTCTTAATTTTATTTGAGTTAAACATTCTTATGCTTATTGTTAATATCATTATTATTGTTACGTAATAGCTGCAGGGTGACACTGCTCTCTCCACCTAGTCTGAAAGTTTAGCTTTAATCTTCGGGCTTCCTCATTGTTCCATCAGCAGTGTTTTGCCTTTGATTCTGCCTCTTCTGTTTTGTCATTTAACAATCAACATTTCTCTTTTTTTCCCCCGTCCTTCCATCTTTCAAGGCGGCCTTCAGGACGCTAACATTCATGGTTTTTCCCACATGTTTTCTGTTTGTAAGTAGCCATCCATCAACCATGTGACCTTTTTTTTCCATCCCGTTCTCTTCACTTGCTGTCATGCTCTTCCTGACAAGGTTCTGATATCTAAGATTATCTGTACAGGAAAGAAAACATACGCACATGTGGCCTTTAAAGTGCAGTCAGGGAATAATTTGGAATATTTGTTGTTGACAAAAGCTGTTTAAAGGAATACAAGGACTTAGAGTCCAAAATCCGGTGTTTACAGGTTTTGTGTGGGTATTTAAATTCCAGCCTGATTTGCGCCCAGGGTGCTTTTTTGGAGCACATCATCGTAAATTCTGACACGTTTGTCCTCATCAGTACACAGGAGAGTGAACCAGTGGGTGTGAGTGAGCAGAGGCAGAAGCAGCATCACCTGCAGTGAGCCTGTAATGTTGACCAGGACAAACAGTGTCTGTGAATGTAGAATGAAATGCAGACAAGCCTTAACTCCTCAGCCTTGGCAACAAACTACAGAAGAATTTTCTCTGCTAGCATGGACACATTTGTGACGGGACTGTCAGTTAAACGCTGAAATGTCACCCTTGCTCAGAGACATAGCTTTGATGAAAACTGCAGTCGAAACTTGAACTCTAACCGACTTCTGCTGTGGTAATTAGTGCTTACTTTAAAAGCTGCTCTGCAAGTCTGTCTATTCCTTGAATGAAGAGCATGGTGTGCTGTGTGAATTCTATTCTTACTTTTAATATTTAAAGTTTGGGCCTTTGTATCTGAGTTACTAATCGGAGTGTGCGTGAGCTGGACAGTGGGTCTCGTCACCGGGACAGAGATCCGTGGTGAGCCACACTCACAGGTGCTGTTGCTGTTGGAACCTGGGATCTGATATACACATTTTAGTGTCTCCTCAAATGCAGATATAGCTTGGAAATTCCATCCTTCAGCCATTCATCATTTTAATGCACGTTGTTTTTGGACACCGACACACTTCATGTGAGTGTAACGAGGGAACCGTGCGTACCGACGTCTTGGTGTGAAGTCAAAGATGAGTGCCATCGAGATGGTGGACGTCTCTGATTTCTCCTGCTTTCATAAACCAGATTTTAATGTGACAGTAGTGAGGAGGAAAGGCCTTAAGAACTACTTTCAGACATGGAGACATATTTAAATTCCAACTGATGTTTAAAAGAGGAGTCAGTGTTAATACAAACACTCTGATTTCAAATAAGATGAATCATAAGATGGATTACTCATACATGCGTAGTGTGTTTTTTTAGTATCATTTATAAATGTGTTAATTATAGAAAGGAGTAGAGCTGACTTCATATTCCAGAAACCCCTGACGCTGTTCTCTTTTTTCCCCCCACCAAATGAGGAAATTGAAGTGCAACCACAGAATCTGACGGAACACTCTCCTGTCAGTCACTAAAGCACAGAGTGTGGATTGGTGCAGTGTTTATGCATGGCTGTGCACAGACTCATTTTCCTTTAACCAGAGGGGTTTATGATAAATCACCACAGCCAGGCCCAATTTGAAGTGAAATAACTTCCAAGGGAGATGTTTTAGTCCTCTTTTGCTCTAATCCATTGATCTTGTTCATTCCAGGTGAAGAAATGTATCACAGAAAAATGGATCAATTGTGAAAGTTTAGAGCCACCGTTGTGGTGAGGAAAAACCTGGACTTTACACCCAGCCTAGCTAATCCCATATTACACCCCTCTGGTTAATCCAGGATGATAACACTGTGTTGCAGTGTGGATTGGTGTGAACTAAAGTGCTCATAAAGACAGGATATGTCTTTATGAGTTCGCTCTTCCTCTTTTCTCGGTGAAACCCGCTGCGGTTCTTTGGTTGTACTCTGCCACACGGCTGTATAACCCTGCTGCAACGCTGAGTCACCGCCAGCAGGTGTTTGAGTGTGTAACGGTGCGATTGCGTCCACGCAGGCTCCGTTCACGCTACCTCCATCGCAGCCAGTCGAGTGGAGCAGGCCCTGTCTGAGGTTGCGTCATCTCTGCAGAGCAGCGCCCCCAAGCAGGGACCCCTGCACCCCTGGATGACCTTGGCTCAGATCTGGTTACACGCAGGTGCGTACATGCACGCACACGCACGCACACGCACGCATTCACCACCGTGTTCCGGTTCCTTTTCTGAAAATGGTTGTAAATCTGAAGTTAGTCGACATTTCTTTTTTTTTTTTTTTCTCAATGATGGGATTTCCCTGAATGCATCTTGAAGGCGGTAAATAGGCTGTCAGAGCGGCCCAGAGACGAGGGCTGTTAGGGCTTCTGTGGGTCTCTGCAGCTGCTTCCTGTCAGACGTGGTCATTTCCAAAGCTGATGTAATAACTCAGCGGTGGGACAGATGAGCAAACCGGCCTAACTCATTTCCTCCATCTGTCCCGCTCGCTTGTATCCTTCTACCTTCATGCCAGCCAGACGCAGCGCACATCAGGAGGCGCTCATTCCGCTTTGTTGTCATTGATGCGATCATGTTTACCACCATTACTCTCCCACATAGTTGGCTTCCTTCGTTTATGGAGTTTATCCAGTATATACTGCATATAGAAAGAAGGTGCTGTTGCTTTGACTGACTGAAGGATGCAGATCCTTAAATAACTGGAAAGATGTCCTAGTGAAAAGCTCAGACGCTCAGAAGCTGCAGCGGGACACCAGCCGCAGCTCCAGGCGCTGCATGCTGGGACTTTCTCATCAATAATCCCTGCCTGCCTTTGCTCCTGACAGCTGAGGTGTACATCAGCATGTCGAAGCCCGCTGAGGCCGCCGCATGCACGCAAGAAGCCTCCAACCTCTTCCCCACGTCCCATAACGTTCTCTACATGAGGGGCCAGATCGCCGAGCTGAGGGGCAACATGGACGAGGCCAAGCGCTGGTATGAAGAGGCGCTGTCAATCAACCCCACGCACGTCAAGAGCATGCAGAGACTGGTAAAGACTCGTGTGTGTGTGTGTGTGTGTGTGTGTGCAGACGATCATTTTGGGTGTCCAAGGTGGCCTCAGGCCTCTGCTGAGAACAGACTTTCCCTACGATGAAAAGCCCTTCTGAGTCTCTCCACTTACGCTTTTCTTTCCTTTTTTCATTTCCACTGTGAGTGGAAACGCCGCCTCTGAAACACGACCTTAATCAAACAGGTTCATAGCCACTGTTAAGATGGAGGATGTTTGTCATGCAAACTGGAATAACTGTAGAAAACGGTGAGCGTATAGTGTGGTTCAGAGCAACAGGTGTGTAATGCAGCAGGTTATGGATTCCTTTAGCCACTTACCCCATCCATGATTCACTCCAATAATCTAGATTTAATAATCACTCTAACAATCAGCAGTCATGTGCTCCAGGACTTTACTAGAGATGGTTTTACATTTACAGATACGTCTCAGTAAACAACCAATTTTAGACGTAAACACATTCAAGTTCAGCTTTAAGTGTTCTAAAAACTCTCTCCAAGAGCTCCAGTGAAGGCTGATCAGAGCAGAGATCATGGCGGCCACTGTGAATCAGCTGGTTCATATTCAGGAGGTGTTAAAGTGAGAAACAGGATTCTTCAACCATTTGCCTTCATTTGAATTCCCACAGGGTTTGATTCTTCACCAGCTGCAGCGCTACAGTCTCTCCGAAAAGGTGCTGAGAGATGCCGTGCAGGTCAACAGGTAGGTGTGTGTGTGTGTGTAAGGACTTTTTGAGTGTTAAGGTTTAATGGTTGAGGGAAATATGTCTGAAAGTCCTCACAAAGATAGAGGTACAAGGGTATGTGTGTCAACCAGAACGAAGGTATTGTTGTAATGTTTGGGAGGACGTGCCTCAGTTCGTGCTCTCCTGTCCTCAGCACGGCTCACGACGTGTGGAACAGCCTGGGCGAAGTTCTGCAGGCTCAGGGAAACACCGCCGCTGCCACCGAGTGTTTCATCACCGCCCTGGAGCTGGAGGCCAGCAGCCCCATCCTGCCCTTCACTATCATCCCCAGAGCCCTATGAGCCAGGGTCCATCACTGCTGGCCCCCGCTGGCACAAACCATGGACCTGGCAGCTGCACACATTTCCTCAGACACACAACTTTGCTACAAGGGTTAACTACATAAACCACACACACACACACACACACGCTGTGCACATGCCCCCACGCCTCACCTGTCCACCCTTCCCACGATGCCTTTTTGTGGCCGTGACCCTTGTTTGTGTGCGAGACCACACCTCTGTGTCCACGGTGTTGTGCACTTTGCGTGTGCATGGTAGCGTCTTTGCGTGAACAGCCATTGGTTCATGTGAGGCAGTGACTGTACATATTTGTGTATCCGGTTGGATGTACTCTATTTATATGCCCGTGTGATAATCGCCCTGTTTAAATATGTAAATATGGGTCAATTCATGTTTCTAGTTGTTCAGGAGCCTAAAACATTTTGTTTACATTTTCTTTAGGTGAAACAGCCGGTGCCTCACAGCACGGGAGCGACGGATTCGAGCAATCGTACAGTTGAAACGCCAAAACCGGCTGAATTTACACATGTAATGAGAGATCTCAGAGATGCTGCCAAGTCTTTCCACTGCTGTTAGATGACATTATATTAGTGTTTACACAAAGTCTTGGTGACTCTGTATTTGCTGTCTGCTTTCTTTTTCCATTCAGTATTCACAAAATATTTCATTTAGGTTACAAGTTAAAGAAAAAGCGACAAATCCTCCAACAGAAAAGGAGCCAATAGTTTGTATTGTTATGAACTGAACCTAAAGCCAGCGAGCAGCTGCACCCTGAGCATCGCTGCTCTGCTGTGACCCCTTCAGTTAGATTCAATCATCATTATTCACACTTAAGATGGGTAATTAATACAAAGTCTGTTCCTCTTTTGTCAGGTCTCCATGCTGAGCTGAGACCACACAGTAGATCAGATTTCTCCATTAACTATCTGCAAGGAAGCAAAACATCACACATGTTGCCAGACTAGTAACATTTCTTTTTTGTTGTTTTTTTTGTCACGAGCAGCTGTTGTTACAATCGCAGGGGTGGCCCATCTCACATGTTACATTTGTGTAAAAACAGAGACTGAATCTCATTCTGTTACACTCTGATGTGTAAATGCATGCCTGTGTGTCCTTTCACTAACAGCTACATTTGAACGTTTTCATTCAGTTGTGATGATTACAAAGCTTTATTGTTGGAAATTTGATCATTCAAAGTGTATTATTATTGACCTTATTGTAGAAAGTAAATGATATTTCCTATTTTTTGGAGCACGATGTTAAAGGGAAACTGGTGAGTGGATGGCAGAAAACTGGCCTGATAGATAATAAATGCAGTTAAACCACAGGATGTTTAGTTATATTTCATCATTTAAAACAAATACCCCACTGCAAGTGTGTGTGTGTGGGTGGTGGTGGGGGTATCCGTCTGGCTGTGGCCTCGCCCAGTGGTGTGTGTTACAGTCTCAGGTGTGTGTCTGTCAGTAGATAGGTGTTCACTCCTTTGTCTGGATTTTATGGGAGGATTACAGCACTGACAGCTTTTATCCTCAACTGTCAGGACTCTGGGTTTGCCTCAAGCAGACAGCCCCCCCCCACACACACACCCCCACTGCCCCTGCTGTGTTCTCAGGTGTCACTTACACCCACCCCCCCATAAAGGTCATGGGCTCAGCTGAGGGATCTCGTGCCAGGTTCACACAGACGTTGGACTGGTCATCAAACTGCATTTAAATTCTGATGATTAATCAAGTATTTTAAAAATCCAAACCATTTAACGTGTGTAAACCTGCAAACGTTTTTCATCAGTGTGGTTTTACGTCAGCCTTTCAGCACATTTTCTGGTCGATATTTGCATTCAGAGTGTAGTCTTAAAGGAGTCATGACACTGTACAGTCATCTGTGCGTCTAAAAAATAAATGGTTCTACTTATTTTTATAATGAGAGGTCAAAAGTAAATGTATTGATCTAAAAAACAACAGCGGGATATCTCAGTGGATGACGTTATTATACCGTATGTACCTGTGCTGCCTACTGGAGTATTGGATATCCAGCTCATACAGACACACACACACACACACTCTTCAGGCTGTCAAATGAAATATTTACGTGGCTGAAACCCGCACCAGTATGGATGCTGCATCTCTGTGAAAGTAAAGAGAGTCCTTTGTTAAAGATGCTGGGGGTGTGGGTGGGGTTTCTGGGGGGCAGCAGCTCATTTGCAGTGCTGAATTCTATCAGAACGCTTCAGTATTAATCAAGCGTTTCATCGAATGTGTTTCAGACTTACTCAACACTTTGTTCTCCTTTATGTCCATCAAAGCTGTCAACAGCGATGTGACGTCACACTGGTTACCGTGGGCCTCCCTGGAAGAGGAAAACCCACTGAACAGGCTGTGTGCAGTCAGACAGCACCTTTTTAAAATTAACCAGCAATGGTGAATGTTCATTTTCTTCTTGTGTTGCATATTGAGAGCTACTTTTGCTTCTACCTTCGGCTGACTTTGTTGCCTAGCAACACGTGCAGGTAGATGTCCCCGTGTTGAACCTACGATAACCTGATACTCGGAACCATCTTCAGTTTGGATCTCTGACATTTTGGTCCGCCCAGAGTAACATCTTTACGTTCGTATTTCCGACTTTATTGAAACAATGATTTAGAGTTTGTCTTTTCTTTTGCCCACGTTTAGATTTAGATTTATTTTGCTGCATATACTATTAGTTATGAGTGTGAGAACACTAACATAGACCTGGTGGCATCTTTGTGGAGTCAGCGGAAAATGAGACCGATCTTCTAAAAACAGCTCACCAGCTAAAAGTAGGAGCTAACCCAGTCCCCTCCCAGTATCTGCATATTCCACCAGTATCACAGCTGAGTCATTCTCTAGTCCTGTTTCCCCACAAATTATTTAAAAAGCAGACCGAACAAAATGTACTCCATGGTATTTTATTGGAAAAACAAAATGTAAAGACTAGCATGTACAACTTGGAATGCAGATCAACTGAATAGTACAGTTGGACTGGGTTGGGCCTCGCCACACCCACACACACCCACACACACACACACACACAACCGCACGTACAAACACAAGATAGAAATACCGCAAAGGACCGACCCCGTCCCCACTAAACTGAAATGAACACCCCAAAGAATAACGATAAACATGCAACCTTAAAGGCAATATGCCGCACCCACATACGCTCGGCTTTACTTGCATGTAGTGTCGAAGCAGTAACAGTACACTCGCGATATTGCCCCAAGAGTTGCTCTCTTGTATCATCACTTTTCTACCACCCAAACCTTACCCAGTACCAAAGGGGCTCAAACCAACGCCCCACCCAGGCTTCACCCCTCAAAATGGTAAACACACAACAGAGGGAGTATCCTTACATGCCAGAAACACAGAATCTAAAATGAGATTATTTATTCCATTTTCAATTTTTTTTTCTTAAAAATATCTCTTGTCGCTGAATTCTTTTAAGTTAGCAAACTGCAACGGTTCTGCCGCTTCGCTCACACCCGTCCACCTGTTGATGAAACCCCTCCGTCTCTTCCTCCTCCCTGTGGCTCCTCAGGCCACCCTGAGGCTCGACAACAGCCTGTCCCCCCACTGGGTCCTCAACAGTAACCCGTCTAAAGCTGCATGCATGAAGAACAGAAAGAAACCAAACAGGAAGTTATAGAGGAAAGGTGATTGGCCAGCCCATAGAATCATCATGACATCAGGCAGATGGAACCAGAAAGCAGAAACGGTGAGCAAAGCAGACAGCTGCAGAGAAACTGCCTGGCTCAAGAGTCAAGACCTGACTGGGTGGCTAAAGCACTGGGGTGGGGTGGAGGGGGGGGGGGGGGGGGTACAAGCCAGTACATGCAGACTGATTTAGGTTTTTCTTCGTCTTTTACCATATTTGAGTTTGTTTATACGGACAGATTTTGTTTTCCAACATTCAGTTTTAAGTTGTCTATACAGAACAGTATGAATAAATGTAGATTTTTGCAATAAGAGGTAAGTGAAACATTTGACTGATTTTCTTGATTGTTTATGTGAGTCCAGTTCATTTGCTCGTCATCATCTGAACAAATTCTGCAGAGAAGAGGACAAAAGAAGAAAACAGGTTTAGTTTCAACAGTAGGAAAAGAGCCTCTGGACAGTATTTGCACTTTCAGCAAAGAAACGACTAGCATGGCTACTCCTCTCATTTACCTTCATAGTTAACCTGTCCATCTCCATCAATGTCTGCTTCCCTGATCATCTCGTCGACTTCCTCATCCGTCAGCTTTTCTCCGAGGTTTGTCATGACATGACGCAGCTCTGCAGCGCTGATGTAGCCATTGCCGTCCTGGACAAGACGCATCACACTCAGTCGCACATAAACGCTCACACACTTTTCAAGCTATCTGTTGTCAACACTACAGTGGTGGAGAAAAGTTCTCAGACACCCTGAAAAACTCTCATCATCATCAAATATTTGTGAAAAAAAATGTGCATTTCAAAAGGTGTGGCTGCATTAGCTAGAAATTAAGAAAAAAAAAAAAACAAAATTCTGGACGTCAGGTCTCATTGTCCTCATCTGAGTCAATAAATAACTTAAAACTACTAAAACCGCAGCATCAAACTAATATTCAGTAGTGCTGCCATTAGCAGACAGATGTGCTCTCATCCCGGCCAAACACTTGGATCCACCAGCATGAATGCACAGGTTTACCTTATCAAAGACTCTGAAAGCCTCTCTGATCTCCTCCTCACTGTCGGTATCCTTCATCTTTCTTGCCATCATTGTAAGGAACTCAGGGAAGTCGATGGTTCCATTACCTGGAGAAGGAGAAGAAGAAAACAAAAACCAAACCTATATTACTCCGTGAGCCACAGCAAAAGGCGACAGGATTTAGATGTGGTGCTAAATGAGTTCTGAAATGTTGCTGGACCCTGGAGAAAAACACCAACATCTTCAGTCACTGAACTACTTCTGCAGCCGGAAACACAGGCCAGCGTTTAAAATAAAACCCAAACATACATTAATGTTGACACAACTGTGACTGCAGATCAATATATTCTTGCAGCAGCTCAAGAACAAGAATAATAAGAAAAGCTGATTCATATAAAAGAACAAAAAAGCATTAGGACTGACATTGAACATATAGAAAAGAAACACACACCATCAGCATCCACCTCGTTGATCATATCCTGGAGCTCGGCCTCAGTTGGGTTTTGACCCAGTGATCTCATGACGGTGCCCAACTCCTTGGTGGTGATTGTGCCGTCTCCATCCTTGTCAAACAGGGAGAAAGCTTCCTTGAACTCTGGACAACACGGAAAAGACAAGCAAAACGTTAAACAGGGAGTAAACGCTCTGTGTTAAGGACAGCAAACTAGTCTCAGTAACGTCTTACCTGCAATCTGCTCTTCTGTTAGTTGGTCAGCCTGAGAAACAAAGAAATGGCAGAGATTTTACAAAAACCTTTTATTTATTTTTTAAATAAAGCTTGGATACACAAGATTATTGATCTTAGATTTAGAGGTTGATGTATTAAGCATCAAACATGTATAAACAAATAGTAAATTATATGGCAGAGAAGTGTTTTTAGTGATCTAAAACTCTAATATGAATGCCTGTATACCACTAAATAACAGTTAAGGTTCTACTTAAGCCTTCCAGTTGGGCGTGCGCACAACCTTGATGTGATCAAAGCGGATATCTGTCAGGTCTGCCACCAACTTGGCTGCTTTCGGTTCCGTCCTTTTCGCCTCTCTACCTCTGCTTCCTACTCTTCCACCATCCAACCTTAATCCAGCACCTCCTCTGTGCTGCTTCACATTCCCACCCCTTCCTCCTGCACCCGCTTTGATGCTCAGGCCATCCAGGGCCTCCCGCACGGTCACCAAGCTTTCAGCCAGGCACTCAGCCCGTTTGCCGTTCTGGGATGCCTGTTTTTTCACATCAGCCAGTTCAGCCTTGGTTCTCTGCAGGCAGGTCCTCAGGTCCTGCAGCTCCCTGACCAGGCTGTCCGTACGGCTTGATGACGCCTCCATCATCACTTGAAGGAATGCTCTGTAGTTCCTCTCCTGCTGGTGAATTAGCTCCCTGCAGTAGCAGTGTTGTTCATCCAAGAGGTCATACACCGCAGACAGGGTCAACAGATCATCCTCGGGTGTGTACAGTGCCACCTTCTTTGGCAGCATGAGGGACTGATGACAAGAAGTGCAAAAAGTTTGGCTGTGACCAGCTGGAAAAGGTGGATGAAAAAAGTTATAGCCATTCATCTGTTGGTCCTGAACTGTGTCGCAGGCAGCCAGAAGAAACAGTGGATAAGAGAGACGTGCAGGTGGAGAAAAGCTGTTCCTGCAAAGAAAAGTCCTCCTGGCAGGGTGGACAGCTGCACAGATGCAGAAGGAAAAGGACTGTCCTGTCAAAGGACTTTTCTGCATGTGCAGGTGTTAATCTGGAGTCTGTCATCTCACTGCTTCGGTTGCAGCACCTAGGGAGGATCAGTTGGCCATCCATCACACCTCCTACAAAGCGCCATGGCTCACACCAGACGCTGCACACTTCTATCCTACCATAAGCTCAGCAACAATGCATTTTATAATGGAGCCTTTTAAAACACGCATGAAAACTGAATGAGAGCTAAACCAACTATTTGCTTTACTCCTTATGTGCACGTATATAGAGCGACGCCCAAGACATAAAAACACAGCTTTTGGAATTTGATAATTGATGACAGCAACGTCACAGTCCGGCAATGGTTTAACAAGCTGATAATTTCTGTGAAATGCAGACCAAATTCCCGTTGAACAAGTGTGACAACTTACTAAAAACTACCGGTACATTAAAATCATATTCAACCACAGCCACACAACCACAATTAAGAGAGTTCAGAGAAGCTAATATATTTTTTGCTCATGTTGCTCTATTAAACAGTCCCTGTAATACTGACTGTCTTCCTTTTAACATCGTTCTGCCTTTTGCGCAACTTTTTTTTCTTTCACGTTGTGACAAAATAACGGAAGATCTAGAAAATTAGGTTTTCACAATATCACGACCTCATCCAAATATACCAAATATGTGGGCAGAACTGAGAAGCTGGGAAAGCGAGGAGGACTACATTCCTCAGTATTACACCAGTCCTGAGAAGACAGAGGCGCAAATGTTCTGGAGAACAATGCAAGACCAAGTGTGACTGACAGGTCAAGTGATCAGCATGTCTGACAGAGGACAGATCTGCACACAGCAAAAACAAAGTCAACAAACCAAAGGAGTCAAAATTCTCTTGAAAAGACATTTTACAAACTCCTCTTAGTATTGTCGGAGCTCTCGGCACTCCCCAATGAATATCCTAGAGAAAAATCAACTGGAAAGAAAAAATACAACCCTGAATATCCACAAGATGTTCACACTCACCTGGAGTGGTGACAACCCTGAGCCCACTCAGGGAAAGCACATCACAGGTGAATTACTGAATGTAGATGAATGGACAGTGTGTGTTTATAAGTGTCCCTTTATTGGTGCATTCATTTCAAGAACGGGTATAAAAACGTACGAGTATGACCCACGGCTGCACCTTCAACTGGCGTGTCTCAGTTATCGCTTGTAGACAACGATAGTCTGACCCATTGTCCTGTTTCTGCACCTAGTCATTTCTAATCCAGGAAGAACAACAGATTGTATAGGTTAATGTTTTAGTAATTCATTTACCATAATTAGTAATTAATAATTAGTGGGCCTTTAGTGAATTTGAATAGAGCACACAAAGAGGAAATCTGTTATTTTAAATGAAACTGAGATGGAAGATTCTAATTCTTGTTACAGAAACATTCAATAGTGACTAAATCTGACTGAAAGCAACACTGAAGTTAGCAGCGTTGCTAACAGGCAACCAGCGGAGCCGCACCACAACTGGCACCGCTACTGATGCACCTGAGGTGCATACATTTTAATTACTCTGGCGGCTCCAGCCGAAGCAGAGATGGCGCAATAAGCTTCTACGTCCAGCGGCTCTTTGGTGAATGCACCCGCCGGTATTAACTGCTAACATCCGTTAGCTAACGCTACAGCACATCACTCCGTTATACTAGCGTAAAATGCCATTCAGGATATTTAAAAAAAACCCCAAAAAAACGACACTCCACTAGAAAATTAAGAGGCCCCTGCCTGCATTATTAACAACTCATGTCAAGCTGCACAAACACCTGTAAAACAGTCATTTCATACTCACCATGTTTGCTTGAGATGGTAGAGTAGGTCTGCTAACGCTACCACGAGAAATGAAATGGACGACTGCCACGGACCAAGGCTTGCTTTGGAGCGGGTGGGAGGGCGAGGCGAAGCACTTCTGTGCGGCTCAATGTATTCTTCCGCAGTGCGAGGTACTTGTACGGTGTCTCCTGTCAATCTGCAACCTACAGGGTACCTGGATGGATGGATGGATGGATGGATGGATGGATGGATGGATGGATGGATGGATGGATTCCATTGGACAGAAAAGACAAAATGACTTCATGGGTGCCCTGGCAGTTAAAAAGATGTGGCATTTCAATATAAACATTTTGATGCTTATGCTCTGACAATTCACTTACACAACATTGTTCCATTGCAGGTTTTTATTAATGATAATGGAAGAAACAATTGATAATCTGAATTAAAAGTGATCAGACTGGATATACAGTCTCTTGGATTGCATGTAGGCACTTGACTGAGGATCGTTTATTCCTCCGACTGTATACCTTCAAGTGATGTATTTACCCAATGATAGTTAATTATTTTTATTGGCATGTCCCGCTGAATTCATTTTAGGATAGTGTCTGCAAGTTTTACTTATTGATAGCTTTTGTTTCTTGTTCTATGTTCATGGTTTTACCTTTTGTTAGAACATTTTTTCCCCAATATATTGCACTCTTTTTCTACATAGATATTTGTTAAATGTCAATTTTTTGGGAAAAATGAGTAGAACCTTCATGGAAATATTAGTAACTATTATTATTATTATTATTATTATTGTTGTTGTGCTTGAAGTATGACTTCAGGAGGTAGCTGATATTTGCCGGCTACCTAAAATGCATCGTCTGTGAAACTGACGGACTAGTTTGTGAGGCTCGTTTTTTTTGTTTTTTTTTTGTTGGTTTTTTGAAAAAAGTCGGATGGATACATTCCCCACCTCACAGCACTGGGGAAGTTGTGGTGTTTGAAAGACGGGCTGTAATCGGACAGTACAGAACCGCATATTCTGCGCTCTGTATCGAGGCCGCGGATTGGACGGAGCAGATCTGCAATGCGTCAAACCACGTCGCAGCGGCAGCAGTGATGGAGGGAGTGACTGCGCCGCCAGTGTATTGATCAAGTTAGGAGTAATAAACGAAAAAAACGGGGGGAAACTTTTTATGCAGTTCACAGACTATTAAACAAATTTTAAGAGGTTAAACGCTAACGCCCTACAGAAAACATTAGATTCTTTACTATGTCAAATTATTTTCATAGTGATCTAACAAATAATTTTATTAAAAGCCTTACTTACACACATGCAAGTTTAAAAACTTTCTAATGTAATAACAAAGAATTCATGATCGAGTAAATTAAAAACTCCACCTCTAAAATTCATCAATCTGCTGCAGATGTAAACCCATATACTTTTTTTTGTAAATATGTAGTTCAATTAGACATAAAGTTTTCTATCAATAAAACGTGTGACATTTTATTTTAAGTATGCACAACTGAACAACATCTGAGAATCATGATTATTGACTGAAAATAAAACCATGAGATACATGAAATAGATTTCTGAGAATTGTATAATGAAACACAAACAGTGTGTGTTTACTCCTCCAGGAGTATATCCAGTTCTTCTACAGGCAGCCTGAGTCGAAGTTCTTTCTCTGTAATCAGATCAACAAACTCCTGCATGCGCTCAGGGAACAACTGCACTCCATCCATGTACACACCCTGATCTCACATGTACACCATACACACAGTAAACATTTGCAAAAAAATGCAAATTTACATTCACACAAACAAGCACACCATGGAAAGAGAGAGAAAAATAGTTTTTCAGGAGGACAATTTCAAAAGAAGCAGATGGTAATGAGACGCCATTAAGACATGTCTATGTGCCTCACCTTTGCCCAGGGCACATTCTGTAAAGCCTTGTAGAATATTCCGACAGCCTTATCCATCTTACCATCTGAAACCTATAAAGTCATACACACATTGCAAGCACACATGAGAAACAAAGCATGAGACTATATACAGATTTATCTAATAAAATACATCCAGGGCATAGTAATCCATAAAGGTCTATTGAAGACTCAATTGGACTGTTGAAAGCAACTGGAAGAATAAGGGCAGGGGAGTAGATTTCGTTAAGACTCGACAGGTAGAGAAAGGCTGTTTTTATATCAACCTATTGGGGGGTGGACCATCAGGTGAGTCATTAGGGTCACATGTCCCAGGAGAGAGTGGGCCGTGTACACCTAGGTGTGAACTGGTTATTACCTGTTTGGGGAGAATACTCAGCACTGTGTTGTAGGTGGATAACAGGCTATGCCTCAGGCCTCCCAAACTGTTTAGGGAATGTTATTGTAGCCTCCAAAAATACAGGAAGATCCACAATGTCTAGATCCCAGTGAGACCCATCGTCAGTAGCAACAACTCTGTCACATACAATGTGGCAAAGCATCTGGCCACTATCCTTGCTCTGCTGGTCGGCAGCACACCACATCGAGAACTCCCAGGGTTTAGCTCAGAAAATTAAAAAAGTGAAACTAGACTCAGAATAAAAAATGGTTTCCTATGATATCATTTTCAGAACTGGAGAGCAGCTGCTTTCAACAGTTCTCATGACTCTTTGCCTTCATGGATGTCTAATAAAACACAGAAATTTCAGATTTAATTTGTTTGTTCATAAACTAAAGACCCTTATTAATTTTTTTTTTCTAAATGGTCTCAGTTACATAAAAACTTCCCTGAAGCTTTCTTTGGGCCTTACAGGTTATAGGTCATTCAATTAGCTACATCTCCTCTGCTCAACTGATCGACTGTAAAATGAAGTTACACTGTAAGAAATAATCCAGTTCTGAAACCCTGAGTTAATCCAAAAGTTACCTTAATAAAAACTAATCCTGTTTTCTTCTACAGGCCTTGGTGTGCATCAGTTTCCATGGTGATCTACCCAGAGACATTTTTGTGAGCCTGCTTGAGCTTCAATATATCTGGTAGTAATCTGGCTTCGTAGCGGACCCTCTGCTTAAAGATATCAACCCACATTTTCATCCTCCTCATTTAACCACTACCTATTCCTGATCCAATGCAGGTGGGTGGCTGCAGCCTTTCAGCAGAAACCCAAATTTCATTCCTTTAGTAATAATGTAAAAAAATTACGGTAAGCAAAATACTAACTAAATATTACTACAGATTTATATAAATATTAGGAATATAGCTCATGAGGAATGATGTATGATGCTGCAGCCCAACCATGTATATGTAATGCGTTATATGCGCAATCTCACCAGGAAGTGCATGTACATTCTCCAGATTAGTGGACAGTGAGAACCAGTCTCTTTTGATATGGTGTTTTCAAACAATCCACGTATACGGTTGCTGAGACCATTCTCTGGTAGGATAGGCAATGCAACATCTGGGCTACAGGACCTGTGAAGGCATCAAAATTTAATTAGTGAGGGGGAAAAAACAGATAACTTTTATTTTTTCATGCATACCTTAGAGCAGCATCTATCAACTGCTTCCTTTGTTGTTCAGCAACAATGGCAAAAAGGTGTGGCATCACACCACTGTTGTCCCGTGTTACAGAATGAAAAAAGCGGCGTGCACGGCCAGCACTGTAGTACCGATTCTCAACCTGGAACACAGGTAACATGATGGTCAACACATCTGAGTCAACAAGTAATGAAACAGAGTGATGTGGATAAAATTGAAGCTAGTTCAGTGGATTTTGATAATTGGGATTCTACAGTTTACCTGTACATATATGCTCCACAGGGGGGCGCTGTTGGGCCAGGTGGAGAGGGCAGAGGTCAGCATCTCTCTCACTGTTGCTAACGGAAACACACTGACACTCTTGTGATATCTGAGCAATGCTGCCTGCTGGACTGCTATTGCCTCACAGTCAGAAGCCAGCCTGCTCACCAAGTCCTGTGTGTAGCTGGAATCAGCTTCAGACTGGCCAACGGCAACAGGACGAGCATGGCTGGCATCTTTTTCACTGACATTCTGCTTGTTCTGGATCAGACTGTGGTGCAGAGTCTCCATCCTCTCTCTAGTCTGGCTATAGACAGCATTAGCTGCATGAATTCCCACTGTCAGGTACTGGAAAAGAGCATAGCATCCAGCCAAACCCCTGAGCCTAGTTTTCTCTCCTGGGTCCTCTTGACCTGGTGATGGAATGTTGAAAAGTAAAATTTACAGGAGACATTTAGACTGATTCCATTAGAAAAAAAAAACCCATTAATGGTAACACTGCTCTCTTCAAATTTCTCAATAAGATTGTGTAGGTATAATATGTGGGTGAGTGAACCTTTTCTCCTGGTCTGGTCCAATGCTGATAATCTGGCAGTCAAAGCCTGGTCATATAACTTCCTTGCTTTCAGGATGGATACTGGAGACAAAGTCTGGGTGGATGAAGACGTAGCTTCTGCTAGTTGTGTTAGCACACACACAGCTGGAGTCGCAGTCACATCTGTAAGTCCCACTGCTGGCGCTCGTGCCACCTCCTCCACCTCCAGCTGAGCCCACAGCAGACTCAGGTCACAGAGGGCGAGGTTTCTCAACCCTTTGTTGCCACCTAATGCCACGGCCGTAGAAAAGACCTTGCGAGCCTCATCAAGGTTGCCAATCAGCCACTCTAGGTGACCATATTCCCGCCACAGAACCAATGAGGAGCGGTTGTCTGACTCTTTGAGAAGCTGTTTTGCTATTCGCTTGCTGCTCTTGCCTTGAGAGCGGAGGCGCTTTTTGTTTCCAGTAGTCAGGCAGCGCAGGACCTGTGTAATGTATGTAAAAACAAACACAGAGAATTAACTTGCTGCAAGGCTCAGACACTCTTTCAACTTAAAATTCATACATATCGTTTTCTGTTTTTTTTGTTTTGTTTTTTTTAACAGACTTTTACCTTGAGTTTTTCATACCGCATCCAGCTGAGTGATGAAATAGCTTGAGAGTCAACATGAAGAACAGGCTGGACCATTTTTAAAATATTGGCAACAAATTTCTCTCCTTGCTTTCCGAGCCCTACCCACTTCCGGTTTCCCTGGAGAGTGGTCATGAGCCCTACAGGGTTTACCCCAGGATCAGGTAGATCGTGGCAGGTCAGAGGATGCTGGGGGTCATTACCTAATAGACAGAATTTGAGTTAAGGCATTTTCTTTTACTAATTTAAATTGACCTTTATGTTATATAAAACTAATCAAGAATTTGTTTTACCCTGAGTGAGGAGAGAAAGGTTCTCCAGAAGGATATCAGGACTACAGGGGGCCGCAGAGGACACAGAGTCTGTGGGTAGCCCCAGGAATGCCAAAAACTGCACAAGAAGACGAAGCTGGAGCTCGGGTGAGGGCAGTAAAATGAGGGAAGGACCGATGTCATCAAACAGCACCTAACATTAGAACAAAGGATCAGAATCTATCAAGTGTATGGATTTAAAAATATTTTGAATGGATATGAAAAGTAAAGTACAAAAACAGAGAGACTTCAAAGGAGCACCTGTCTGTCTGGATCCTCACAGTCCTCTTCGGACTGACCCTTGGCTTTGTCAGGCCTCCAGGGCAGCCAGTGAGCTGTCTCCCGTGACGACTCTACATCCAACCAGATTGTGTGTCGCGGCTGACTGCTATCCTTCACCTCCTCCTTCTCTTCTTCTTCCTCCTCTTCTTCTTCCTCTGTGGACACACAAATAGACCATTAATTGGGTTTTTCAATAATATATAAATCTAAAAGGTGTGGCTTACCTTCGCTGGGCTGTATCCACCCTCCTCTTTCTTGCTGGAGCATCCACTTTTTCCAGCCTCTGGCTCCTATTTCTCCAACCCTTGCCTCCCCACTGTCCCAAAATGGCTCAAAGAATTCAACCTGTACAATCATAGATCATTTAAATCAACTTGTTTCTTTCTTAATTGGCATTGTATAGGTATTCACTTTCTAAAATAATTTTGATTTAACACTTAAATTTCATGAAGGAGATTTGTATGACGGGATCTTTTAATTTTGCTATGATTAGGATTAAAAAAAGCTATAATTTCACGTCTGTTTGCTATTTTTTATTACCACTTGTATACCTGCTGCTTGGTGGTTAATTTTCGGACACTGTCGGGTTTAAAAAATGTAAAATCCATCATGGCCTGGAATAGAGAAATGGCCTTCTCTGAATGACCAGACTGGCGGAGGAAGTGGCATTGCTGAATGAAGATATCTGCATAAAAAAAAATTATTTCATATCAAAACTTGGAACTACCCATTCAATCAAGGATGACGAGACCAGAATTAAGGCTTAATAAACCACATCTTTTACCTAACATGTCCTCCTCAATTCCTGGCAGGGATGGATGAGAGACCATGCTACCATCACGTACTGCACTGAGGGTGCTTAGACACTTTCCATAGGCAGCATTGACCTTTGACACAGCAAAACTGCTGAAGTAGCTCTGAGTGAACAGTAGGTACTCTCGCCACAAGGGGGCACTGTTTGGGTGAAGGAACACCTAAAGTGCAGAAGATACAATATGAATGCATTGACACATATTATTTATAGGAGATAGACATAGTGCTATAATCAATTTTGCCCAGTGATAGTATAATAAGTCAGGACAGAGGTTTGTCCTTAAGATTTCTAGCTTTCAGAAAGAGGAACAGCAGCACATATTAGATAATACTTCTTTCAGCAAGTGGCAGACAGCATTCCTGTAGTGACAGGAGTGATTTTATGAATTTCATTAACGATGGGGTCGACTATGAAATGGCTCCGCTGATTGTCATGCTTGTAACTTTAAGGAGCGTAAGAAAGTAGCTGTAGCTCGTGTTTTTGGTGATGGAAAAAGGCAGTATAATACTCTAAGCCTTATATTTCCACAAAGCAACATATTCATGTTCATATTCTCCAAGCAGCAGTTCATCTAGAATCTTTGACCAGCTTTCCACCATATGAAGCACTGAATGCATCACCAAGAGTAAATCTGTGTGTTCTTGACTGACACTCATTGGACCACATGTGGACTCTGTGCACAAAAAGGCTCAACAGCGCCTCCACCTGCTCAGGAAGCTCAGGACTTTTAAAATCAGCAAAGACATTTTAACTCTGGTTTATAAATCACTAATTAAATCCATCCTTACCTATAACATCTCAACCTGGTTCAATTTCCTCACCATCAAGCACAAAAACAAAAAATCTCCCAAATAATAAATAGGGTTGCCTTTTAAAACAACGGGGATCACCGGTGACACGGCGGCGCATGTGTATTTCAAATTACCGTAACTCCTCATCACTTTGTGCAAATTTAATCATCACAGTGTGTGGAGAAAGAAGAGCACAAGAGCATAATGTGGTTTTAAAAGGATTAATGCCCAAATGTGCATGTGTTTTTAAATCAAAAGCCATGACAAAAGACCAATTTCTGTTTTTTATCTAGAACAGACAGTAAAAGTCATCTATCTATCTATCTATCTATCTATCTATCTATCTATCTATCTATCTATCTATCTATCTATCTATCTATCTATCTATCTAACTTCCTATCTTATTTATCTATACCAGACTCACCAGTTTCTTCCACTCTTTGGCCAGAACGGAGGGCTCCCAGAGTTCTTGGCAGATTTTGAGTCGCTCCAGCTGCAGAGTTATGGAGCAGGGGTTGGTGGCAACTGCACGCTCTGCAATGCTCAGCTTTTTCTCCAGAACTGCTCGGTAGGAAGACTTTCGATGGTCCAATGCATCGCTACCTTGCTCGCTCCCTCCACTGCCAAACACTGTTGTGCTCACCTCATCCTAGACATGAACAGGGTATGATGAACTTTAGATGTCACTTCAAAAAACTTCCTAAAACTCATATAAGCAACTTTTTAGCTTAAAGTAATATAGAGATTTATTCTGCATTAGTATTTTTGTCAGTACGTTCCTGCCATTCACACAGCATAACAATCATAGTGGACCTGATACAAACCCAGGTCAACTGCAAGGTTAAACGATGTGGGTCTAAATGCTAATTTGTTTAAGTTTTCACTGTCCTTAAATTCTGAAAGTACACGGGTTTAAATGGGGTTTTTGGCTAGTGGGAATGAGGCGAAAGAAAGGCTACAAAGTTCCTGTATAATGCATTTAATACAATGTAAGCCTTTTTACCTGGAATTTTATAAACTTTATCCATAGTTGTGTATCAGATGGCTGCTCTCTCAGCTTCCTGTTAAACTCTTCCGTTCTCCCAGTCATAAGCGCTGCACTTGGCTCTGACTTTTTGTCTGGACTCTCTTGCTCTGTCTGCACCTGTCCCTTCCCCTGGAGCCAGAGGGCAGTAGAGGAGTCATACACCCCCAGAGGATTCACAGCTGTTGACTGCAAACTGACACCTGGAATAAAAAGCATGTTGATAATAAAATGAAAGCTACATAATTCAAGCCACATGGAACAAATAGCAAGTGCTCTTGTTTGTGCTGCATAGCCTGTTATGGATAAATCTCCTACCAGCCTCTCTTTTCATATTCTCCTCATCAG
Organism: Arothron firmamentum; assembly: GCA_016586285.1. Lineage (NCBI taxonomy): Eukaryota > Metazoa > Chordata > Actinopteri > Tetraodontiformes > Tetraodontidae > Arothron > Arothron firmamentum. The sequence goes on from BJFM01002808.1 coordinate 340,561, forward strand.
TCAGTAGAAGAAAAGATGCAGGGCTGGTGGTAGCACTGCACTCAGAAATTGTTGGGAATATCGAAACAGGTGCCTCAGACTTCAGCATCTGACGACTGACTGCTGAGTAATATCTGTCTGCCGCTTTCTTGTTCGTGCCTTTCCTCTTCTTGTTTGACTCTGATTCCTCCCAGCTGACTTCTTGTTTGCGTGGGTCCAGACCCAAGGAAGAGTTCCCTTTCCTCTTATATCTGGAGGATACAAACTGTTTTAAAAGCACCTTAAACATATAGACTATGATAGTCTAACTTAGAAACATCAGCTGTGATTACTCCTACTCATGAAAGTATATTCCATCTTAATGTGTTGCTCATAACCTGAACAAAAAATATAAATGCAACACATTTTTTTCTTTCCATTGTTCATTTTTTGTATGCATGTATGTCTTACTTGGCTATGTCTCCTCTGTATAGGGACTTGTACATCCAGTTGGCTGGGTCCGGTTTACGGTCCACACAGAACAGCTTCTCTGTGGGTGACTGGAGGTCATCCAACCAGGAAAAATGACTTCCTAGCTTAGTGGCCTGTGATCTATACACAACATGATGCACACACAGCAATGAGAAATTAAAACAGAGATGGGGTCAAATTCTAATGAATAACTTTAGAATGACCACAGATTAACTAAATCTTCATGTAAAGATATGACCGTACCTATTTTCCTCTTCTCTTTTGAGATCGCTGGGGTAAACAGTTTCTGAGTCAGAACCACTGCTGTCTGAGTACTTCTCACTTTTCTTTTTTTGTTTCTTCTTCCTTTTCTTGTCAATTTTCTTTTTCTTCTTCTTGGGTGGCATCCTTTCCTCTTCCTCATGTGCCAAGCTTAATTGACCTTCCACACTAAAGATTACAGGTTTAAATAAAGCAGTCAAGTAATTCTTAACCAAAAAATGGGGTTGGAAAAGACTGTAATATATGTTACAGAAAATATTTACTGTTTGTAGACAAACATGCTTGAGGATTTTCAGTTTTCTGTGCAATCTACGCTATTTAAAAAAAATAAATAAAAAAAATTATATATATACCTTTGTTCTTTCTTGGTCCAGACATTTTCAGTCTTCTCCAAATAACGATTATGAAGAGAGAGGGCATCTCCCGTCTGAAAACTTTTATTATTCAGCCAATCTAATTCTACAAAAAAAGGGGCAACAAAAAGTATTAAAACGTTTCTAACAAATCATCAGAACGGAGAGCATGGTAATTTTAAGCTATTTACTGTACATTTCAGATCTTTTATCATGAAGAATAATTTAACAACTTAATGATTCGCCCAAAGGCATCTGGAATAGGCTCCACAGGCTTTCCATGTTCTACGTTATTATTTTAACGAATGACACAACTAAACGCGCCACACTCGCTAATTTAATGCCGCTATTGCTAGATAGTCAAAAACGTCTATGGGAGTTTAGTTGAACGAAGGAAGCATTTCCTCTGCTACCATCAACGACAGGAGGATAACCCTCACTAATAGCTAATATTTGGAAAGGTTCAATCTTTCCAGCATAAAAAACCTGTATAGTACAAGAAACATTTACCACTTTTAGACGAATTTTCAACTCTTTTGGTTTCTTCATCGGCAAAAGCTGGAAACAGCGCCATGACAGTGTCGCATGTAAACAGTCGCAGGGTTATGACGTAATTTGAAGACTGAAAAATAAATGTATGAATACAAAAACAAATTATGTCCGTGGCAATATTATTAATTAAATTGGGTTTTTTTTTTAAATGAGAAAATATTCAATTTAATCGAATCTCAGTGGGGCCAACCGTCCTTTCCCCCCCGGACAGGACCACTATTTAAATTGATTGAGGGGCTACTAGGAAGCGTGTGACGTAAATTCCCCACGGACTGTCTTGTGATTGGCTCAACACAGGCAAGCAAGTGCAGTACGATGAGGATTATTTTCACAGTGATTTTTATTTATTTATTTATTATAAAGAATTAAGATATTTCCGGTAATTTATTAATAATTCTCCTTAGTTACATCTCAACCAACGGTTGAAGAGCTAGGTAAATGTCAAATGTTGGTCATTCAATATTTGATGTTATTAACATTTCTACCAATGTTGTCAACTTGTCTCTTTAAATCTGATGACTTTTCAAATCATCTTTGTGACTTTTTTTTGTCAAAAACGGAGTGGTGATAAATGTAGGGACTTTTTGTGGTGTTGGAGAATGACATAAAGCCACTTCTGCTTTTTTATTATAATTATTATTATTTATTCTCAATGAGCAGCGGATGCTACAGTGAGCTCCTTTACTGTGCCAAAGATATAGACAGCAGAGATGCACTCTGCAAAACTGCTGCTGATTGGGCCCTGGCATTATGATTACTCTGTCTCAACTTTCAACAGGCATTGCGGCATCGTTTGCTAAACAGGCACCAAAAAGACATCAAAACGTAAGGTCCAATCAAAAAAGTCTGCTATGACTTTTGTATGTCAAAGCAACAAAAATGTCTGAGATCGCAAATTTCTGCAAAATTTGGGTCAATAGGAATGACGGCAAAGGCCTCAGTGAGGTCTTAAACCCCATGCCTAACCTCACGCAAGAATAACTTCAAACAAGTAAAAACAGCAAAGGATCAAAGGATCATATAAGCTTTAGCGTTTAATCTCTCAACAGTGAAGGATTCTTTGATTCAAAGCAAAATGTTATATTACAACTACGTTGTATTAAAACTACCCTCTATTACTGGTATCAATTAACTTCAAACACCGTCACAAACTGTAGAAATAAAAAATACAAGGTAAGATATTGAAAACAAAGGACTCTTGTTTGTATGAACTTCTTCATGAAATGCAATGTTCAAAAAACATGCTGGATCACTGTATTTCCCGCTGTGCGAAGTAGAATGTACAAATTCAAACTTAACATCTAAAATAATGTTTTATCTTTTCCTAAAAATCAGGCAAACTAACTTCCATGATATAATGTGCATGTTCAATTGCTGGTTTTGCACCATGTTTCTGAGTGTGCGTGTGTGTATGCGTGGGAGAGGAGGGTCCTGAAAGGCAAAATAAAGCAAACAAAAAAAATGATAATGAAAAGATTAAAGGTTTATTTGCAGGTCAAAATATTGTGTTTTTCTCACTTTAGAGACATTTTGATCTTTCCTTATAAAGGAGTTGGAAATATTGATTTTGACTACAATGAGGGAAATTGTACACCTACAGGCAGGCCAATGTGGCAACCAGATTGGTGCAAAGGTGAGGACAGTTTTTGGTTTCGTGTGTCGCTGTAGAGGAAAATGATGAATCTTAACATTTTGAATTTCAACAAAGAAAATTGTTTTATTTTGCGAGCTAATTTGTTGTCTTTCTCTATTTGTAGTTTTGGGAGGTAATAAGTGACGAGCATGGCATCGACCCTTCTGGGAAATACAGTGGGGAGAGCGACC